>VYZQ01047526.1:0-24914 GCA_013400655.1 Mystacornis crossleyi | reverse complement strand
ATGAGGGCTACTACATGTTCAAATAATTTCAAATATTATTTTGTCAAACTTGTGGCTTTGGGAAGTTTGTGGTGGGAGCATATCAGGTGCACAGAAATCTGAGATCCACTGGCTTTGTGTGCCTTTATTCTGTGCCGTTACAGTCATAATGAATCAACTGGTGTGATGAGCTAATTTTCAGTATCCTATAAAATCCTATAGGGAGCAAATCATGGAGGGGTTTTTTTAATGTACTTTACTATTCAATAGTGATGAGGATCGGTAGCAAGTGATCGAATTTGAAAAATTAGTGACTAAATCTACGAGAAAGACAATTCATTACTTTTTACTTTTTAATTGGCAGTGTTTTCAAATGGTTAATTAGTTCCATTTCTGTGTGCAATTATTCAACTTGTTTTAGCTCACATACAGTATGACAAAAGTAATGAAGTGTGAGTTGAAGACCCAGCTTCAGTTTTCCTGAAATAAGAACCATTTCATGTTGGGGGACATCAGGAAGAAGAGCATTTTAATGTGGAACTGCAGACCAAATGTCATGGCATGAAAGGGCCTCTAATTGTGACCTGTCTAATTCATGTTGTCTTAGGCATGCTCATTGAAACTTATCTCCATCTGCTTGATAAGTGGTCACAGAGGTTTTTATATGCAGTGTTTTTCACCTAGCCTATATTTTTCGAAGTGGTGTGCTCTGAAATTGTGCATAAGTACCTCAAGGAGATTCCTCCAAAGTTTGATTGTCTTTTGTTTTAAATGGGTTGTTTCTCCAGCATGTTGTATCAGCAGTTTGAGGAAATGATGTAACTGGTCGTTTACAAGAAGTTTTTCAATTATCAACTGGGAAACGCCAGGTGACCAAACTTGAGAGAGACTTCTTCCAAAAAAAAGTAGGCCTTTATGGAGACTGAAGGATGATAGTTTGGAAGCTGTTGTAACTACAAAGGTTATGATGCTAATGATAGGTAGTTCCTGCCTCTCTCTAGCAATTTGCTGCAGTTCTCATTCAGCTTACTAGAGGTAAATTACCCTTGGTCTCTTCCCAGATAAAAGTATACTTTCTGAGGAGGTCATGTTTTGTTACAGTAAAGGCACAGAAAAAGCAGTAACTGAGTTTTGGGCAGAACATGGCTACTTTAGAGGAAGCAATGGGCGAGGCAGTTGTGTGACTGACTTGATGTTTGCAATCACTTGCAGGCATCATACCAACAGAGTACTCAGTTGTGTGCATGTGACTTTATTTAAACGTGTTGCTCTCTGGATAGACAAAACTAAATTATTGTGACAGCTACTGGTACACATGCCTGATAACTGCTGTTTGAATTGTGGTTTTCAATCAGCTTTACTCAGATACTCGTCCTTCACTCACCTTCCAGCTTCACTGGAGTAATCTCAAAATGTACTGTTGCTGCTTTGAGCTCCCTAAAATACGAAAGAATATGTTCGCTAGCTCAGAAGATAAGGGGAACAAAAAATGACCCTTGCAGAACACAGGTTCAGTGTTCTTAGTATTTTCTGTCTTTTGTAACAGCTTCTTGCTTGGGCAAATCTACTTTCAAATTTAGCTAAGTTGCTCTGAGAATTCATTACGTAATCTGAATCTTTTTTCTTGGTCTTTTGGTGTGATACTTTCTGTTCTTTCTTTGGTAATTTCCCTGTCTAGAGTCTCCATCATAAACGGCTCAGAGAACATGCCCTTTCATTTGTTTTCCTTGTTTTCTCACTGTTCTTGGAAAAGGTACCTTTCAAGGAAGTAGAAGCAACCTCTCCTGGTTCATTATGGCAGTTTCTGTCAGTGATGCTGTTGTTTGGTTGCACAGTAGTTCAGAGGGGTTTTTTCTTATAAAACGATTATACATGCACACACACAAACCGATTAGGTGTCAGGAATCTGTTGCAGAAGACCAATCCAGGTCTAATAAGAAAGGAAAAGCTCTCTGAAATGCTCCAAATGTGTGTCAGTAGAATGAAATTTCTTGATGGGAATGAATGTCTTTGCCAACATCAAGGAAATCAGCAAGTCCTTGTTTCAAATGCAGGTTGGCCTCTCCAGGAGTCTGTTCTTTTTTTTTCCACTCATATCAACTGATATCAACTAACTGTCATCAGATGGAACTCATGGACATGTTTGCATTCGGATAATACCAACTTCTGTTTTCTTCTTCCCATGATGTTCCACAAAATTGGCAAAGGCAAAGCTTTTGCTGTAATAACTGCTGCAGATAAGTTGCCCCTAATACAAACAGCTCTCTTCAAATCATGGGTGTCTGGGTTCCAGTATTTTATCTGCTTACATTGCTGATGGTGTTACTGAAGTTGTGGTATGTTAAAATATTTATATGTGTGGTAGTTCCTACCTGATATGATAGTCAGCTTTTTTTCTTCCTAATTAAATGAAGAATATGCTTTTGGTGAGAGAATGAAGTATTAAGAACCCTGTAATGCTTTTCCAGAAGTTATCTTGGCCATTTCTCTCTCTCTCCCCGCTGCCACCTTGGGTTACTGCCTTTATATCCAGACTGGTTTTATTGCTGTCAGAAAAAAATGCTGTTAAGCCCCATTTTCCTAATGTTGATCTGAAGAAGTCTCTCTAGGTTGGTGTCTGCTTTCTGCTTATTTTATTGGTTCTCTCATATCTTCAAACCTCAGAAATTCATTCTAAGTTTTAGATAGGTAGGAGACTTTAAGTCTGGGGATGGAACTGGGAAACGTCTGGTATATCTACCAAGTTAAAAGTTGGGCTACAACGTAAAAGCTTGAGAGGTGCTCATTTGGAGGGCATGAGTAAAATTAAAGATGCAATCAAAACTATGTGTTCTTTAAATCAGCATGTTTTACCTCACCAGATGATGTCTTATGCTTCAGAATGCTAAGAGTTTAATTCTTCTGTTTTATATTCTAGGAGTCAAAACTTTAGCCAAGTGTAACAATTTTTTTTTCCATTTTACTGTTAAGATGCTTCAATAGCATAGCATTATGGCTTCTTGGTATCAAGAATACCACCTGGTACTGTCTTTCTGGTTTCTGTGGAGTTTTTGTTGAAGTGATGTAACTGGTTGTTTGCAAAAAGTTTTTGTGTTGGAGTTCTATTGTTGGTGTCTTGTGTTTCAGAATAGAGCGTAGCTAGATACACTTCTCAGTTCAGGCAGTCACAAACTTCTTGAGCTGTTTGCATCATAACAATATTAATTCAGTTTAATCCACTCATCCACTTTGGCTGCTTCTTAGAATCTCCAGGTTTTGTTTCATATTCCCATTACATGTGTTTTTGGGAGGTACAGACCTCAAAGCTATCTGAACTCATGTGCTGTGTGTTTCCTATTCACACACGTTACTTTCATACATAGTTTCAAATGCTTAGACTGAATTTAAAAAGTGGCCTTGCCATCTCTGTTAATTGTCCTAGTACCAGCTCCCATTGCCAAGGACTAATACATACTTTTTGTAAGCTTCATTAGAATTCAGACAGGAGTGAAGGGGAAGCTTCATTTGAAATTCTTAGAATAAAAGGACAAATTTTTGCTTTGTGTTTAAAACAAATGGCGCTGTTTTATTCAAACTAGAAATTCTTGATTGTACTAGCTGAAAGCTACAGCTTCATAAAGTTGTAACTTGGTTGAACATGAGTGGTCTTATGATGGTACTTGAACTACAAAACAAGTTCAGAGATTTTGACAGTGTTTTATGCATGAAAGGGAATTTCCAGTGGTGCTTTGCTTCTGTATAATTTTGCAATAGGTTTGTAGGTGCTTGCTGATACTAAAACAGTTTAATGCTGAATGTCAATTATCTAGTCTTTCAAAGAGCAAAGCACTATGCTAAGCTAAAAAAAAGCTTCATGTGTTTTGTCAGTATATTTCTTAGAATACGCTGTAATTGTTTTGAATTTACGTTATAATTAAATATAGAATAACAAGGAGGTAGATGTCTTTTTACTGCTGCTATAGGGAATACTTATTGAATATCTCTATTTGACTAACACTCATTGAAGTATTACTTTCACATATGCAAATTTCTCTTCTTAGCTTTAGACTGTAAGCAAAAGAAGTCAAGGTCAAGATCTGGAAGCAAGAAGAAAATGCTACCCTTACCTCATAGTGCTGATGAAGTTTACATACTCAGATGCAGGTACATAGTGTTACTTTAATAGGAAGAATACTTAAGAGCTTGCTAATATTAGTCATGAAAAGATCATGATTGTATCCATAAATGTTTGTGATTAAATTGAATGATAAGGGGGGAAAGCAATTGCCTGTTTTCATTACTTTGAACAAGAGGATTTGATTCAGTCATACTTGGTTGTTAGATTGCCAATTGTTTCTCCAGCTAAAATCTTACTGGTCATGTCTGAGTAATATTCTGTCCTTCAAAAGAAACCTTATATAAGAACAACAGATTGTTACTGCTGGTGTTAAAAGTGTGAGAGTGTGAGTTGTATAAGCTGCAGGGTTTTGTGCTCACAGTTACTACTAATGAACTCAATTACTAAGTTTTTCAGCTAAAACACGTAGAAACAAACTTCAAGAAAATTAAGACTTTCCTCTTACTGTCTTTATTTTATAATTTTTCAGTACAGATAGATGTATCTTGATGGATTAATTTTAATATTTGCCTAGGTTTTGTGGTCTGGTCTTTCGAGGACCTTTGTCTGTTCAAGAAGACTGGATAAAGCACTTGCAGCGACACATTGTCAACGCAAATCTTCCACGGACTGGAGCTGGCATGGTTGAAGTCACATCACTACTTAAAAAGCCTGCTTCAATTACTGAAACTTCATTTTCTTTACTGATGGCAGAAGCAGCATCATAGAACACAGAAACATTTTAAATTTTAATTGGATGTAAATTTGAAATGCTTCATCATTTTTTAAAATAAATTGCTACACTAAATTATGTTTATAAATGCTAAAGACAGAAAATAGAGGAAGTGGATTACAGTAACATCAAAATAAATTGAATACTTAACAGTTACAGTAAGTAGTCTTTATATTTTATATAGGGTGGAAGATGTGTTTTTAAGGTTTATTATGTTTTTGTCAGTTACTGTGTTCACTATCAATACAAGACCATTATATGTATGGCAGCCATTTTTAAATTGTTGCACATGGGTACTTAAAAGACAGATTTTAATAAAACAAAGAAACCACGTTCTCTTCAGTGTTACCCAAATCAAGGCTCTGTTTATTCCAAAAAGAATTACATAGTAAAATAAGATACTATTATATTTTGTTTGTATGTATGTAGTGTTTTGTATAATACCAAGAACTGCTAATACAATTTACTCAATTTAGGGCATTAAATACCATGTACTTCATAGTTCAAGAGACTGTTTCGTTCAAATAGGGCAATTAGTACTATTCTATCTAGGTGTGTAAGTGTTTTTTTTAAATCACATGAGGCTTTTTGTACTAAAAAGTGGAGGGAAACTTGTTTAAACAAATTTCTAAGAGAAATATGTACATAATACTGGAAATTTGTGGTAAGGAAATATTCTTTACTTCAGTTGCATTTCTCACTGACAATAAAGTGGTGCATCCATGCTACCTCCTACTTGTCAACAAAGATGGTATTTACCCTTATGTTTTTGTATCATAGTAGATTCAATCCAACTTACTTTATTACAAAGCATCTTTTTGTTAACAAGTTTGTTACTTTTATGACAATTTACTTAAAGTCTGACTTGCTTCCAGAAGTTTGCCTCTACTATTTTATTTAACACTGTAGAAATGTACTAATAAGCATTGCTCACTACACGGTTAGAGTAGGCTTTTCATTTATAATTCTGTTTAAAAGATTGATCATTTTAGAAAATTCAAACACAGATTGAAATGTTTCTACATATGAAGAGAATGTTTACAACTTAAATTTTAGAGCTTGTTTTGGATGTGATTATATGTATGAAAACTGTAACACTATGCTCATGCTAAGGACCTACTTACAGAATTATTGAAATAAATGTGCTGTGAGGATGGAAATATGGTGCAGGTGTCTTGGTCATGATGAATTGTGTTTGTTCATTTAAACTGTCTTTAGAACATGATTTTTGTTTAAATCGAATTAGATTCCTCTACAAATCAATTTTGTATGCAAGTAACATTTCATTTTACTCATATAGGGTAACAGATACTGTAGTTAAGCCAAGGATATGCATTGATATTTTCTTTATATGTAAATAAAGTTAAAAGCAGTTAAAGCAAGAGGAGTATTTTGGTAGAGTATATACATACCTCACTGCCAGTGAAATTGCTTTCCTATGGTATATCTCCTTACCAGAAAAATCTCTAAATAAAAAGGTTTAAAGAAAATCTAAATGTCTATAATGTGAAGCATTTATTTGCATTGTGTGAATTAAGTTTGTGGAATTGATTTGTCTTGCTTGAGATTAGAATCTTCTCATGATCTTAAGTAGAAGTTACATTTACTTGCAATAAACTGAATTCTTCACAGACGCATGACATTTGATTGGTGGAAAGTATGACTAAATGTCTGTCTTCCTGGATGCACGGAGTTCAGAGTTAGCACATGAGGCTTGTTAATGTTCTGATAGACTAGATGGGCTAAAAATGCACAGCTGTGCAAGACAGAGGCCTCAGACAAGGCCATCCCATCTCTGTCAAGGCTATCATTAAATTAGTTCTGTCAGGTGTTTAACTGTACAAATTGCTACAGTTATGTTTAGCTTTCTTGTTGAAATTTTTTCTCTTATAAGTGAAAAATCTACATCGTTACATTTAAAGGCTGGAGGAATAAATACTTTAGAGATTTTAGAAAAGATAACTGGGATGTTGAAGTGTATTGCAGACAAATTATGTGTATGCAGACTTACAAATTTCTGAATTCGTGGATACTTGTGGGACTTTTTTATACAATGTAAAAATGGAAGATTTAAAGCAATGTGTTGAAACAGAATAGAGGGAGGTGATCACATCACGTTGAATGTTTATAATGCTTTAATAGAGTGCTTGTTTACCCTTCTCACCAAAAAAGGTGCTCGTGAGAACACCATATTTTGTGGCTGTTTAGCAAATGAAAAAATCAATTAAGTGCAAATGATATTTATCTAATGTTGTTAAGAATGCTTGTAAGGTGAAGCCATACCGTGCAGAATTTTGCATTAGCAAAAAACTCTTACTAGAGTCATAATAATAATTTTTAAAATCCTAGTTAATTTTGTTTAATTCATTAAACCCCAGTACTGAGGTACTTTATGTAATACTAAGATGCAGGGTTGTGTCTGAAGAGCAGTGAGCTCTAGGGCTGATCAGTTTCCAAAATGAGATTCTATTGATGAGCAATTTTCAGTGACAGGCTGTGTGCTCTGCTGCCATCAGATTGTTGTGGTATAGTTCGAAAAATACGTAGGAGTTCTAGAACTCTTCTGATTATTAAATCAATTGCATATGTGGTTGATACAGGCTGAATAATCTTAGGAAAAAAAATAGAGTACTATTAGCTGTGCTTAGCCTCTAGTCCTCAAGTGGGGCTATTTATTTTCTTGGTTTCTATTGTTTGGAAGTACAGATATTTTTTATCACTAGCTACAAGGAAATATAAATCCCCCTCTCTGGAGTTAGCAAAATTCTAAATAATGTGGTAGAAGAGGGTAAATTAAATCAGTCACTTTGTGATGCCAGTCTGATGTTACGTGGCTTGAGAGGCTCTGTGGCAGTCTGTGCTGGAGAGCTGGACTTCCAGAGTTGCACATCTAAACACGATGTGTTAGTCTGTTCAGGTTGGCATAGATTGCTTTGGGGTAAAGGCTGCAGTAGCACAGTGATTTTTGTTTGGTTGATTTTGGTTCTTTATCACAGTCTTATACTTGGTTCTGAAGTTATCCTAGTTTCTGGTAAAGGTCTCTTAAGTAGTAGCCTCAGGAAAATTGTAGAAGACCACCCCCATACACTTTTCATAAGATGAGAGCCTGTATTCCGTAGTCCCAGTGATATTTCAAATCCTCTTCAAAAATTAGAACTCTGTTTGCATTCCTTGAAAAGATGTTTCTGCAGAACCTTGGACACGTGATTAATTTAAAGTGCCCATGGTAGCCGCTGCCAAGTGGTAGGGTGTTCAGGCTGGCCGCCTGCGAAATGGAGGTGAGCGGACAACACGCGTTGTCTCCCAGATCCCTGGGCGTTTCCTGCAGTTTGCCCTGTACTGCTTCGTGTGGGCTGGCGGAACTGTATGAGGTGGACTGCTCCCACGGGCTGAGGGGGTCCAGCTCTGCCCGCAGATCCAACTTCTTCCTCAGGGCTCGCCTTCCCCAAGCAGCAGCGTCAGGAAATGAGCTGCTGGCTCCTCCCGGTGGGAGAGGAAGGACGTGACCGTAGGAGTCGGTAGCTGTTGGGGAGGGAGAGCGAGCGCGGCCGTGCCGAAGGTGGGCGCTCTACCCGTCGGGTGCGAGCCCTGGGCCGGGCGGGTTGCGTTTGAGCTGTGTGCCTGCGCTGATTCCTGCTGTTTCAGCCATGCTCAGGGAAATCACCAAGCTCTTTGAGGTAAGTGGATAACAGGAGAAACACGAGTTACGAACTGGGGTTCAGAGAAGAGCATCCAAAGTTTCTACAGGTCAGTGTCACAGGATTGAGATGGGAAGATGCAATGCTATTTTGACTGTGATGGTTTTCCTGGGCCAGTTATGGTTCTAGGTTTCCTGCAGTGCTTTAAAGAGGGGTTATGCATTAAATCTACCTGATTCTGAAAACCTACAGAAGATAATTGGGCTGAACAAATGTGGAAACATTAGCAGTGAATGAGAAGTACTTGGCTTTTAACTAAGTGGTTATGGGCTGTGAACAAAGCCTGTTTAGTTCAGCACTATGGTTAACAGACTTTTCCACTTTCTATAACAGTAGTTAGTGGCCTGGATATTTAAACACCAATTTCTTATTTTAAAAATTGATTTGTATAGTTTTGAGTTTGTTTAAAGAAACAACCCAAACTTTTTAGGGTGGTACTTTAAAAGCTGACTGCGTTATTATTTCAGATATTTCAATCCACCATGCTTTGTAGGTACTGTTGCCTGATACATGGGTAGCAATTGTGATGTAATGGAAACATTTGGCCGTAGTGCCAGGTTTGTAATCTCTTGCAATAAAATGTTCCTTTTTAACACTGCAGGCTTCTTGGTGTTCTTCCCATTGTTCGGAGGTGAGCTGCACTGCATGTGTCATTTAACTGGGGAATTCCACCCCAACCAGAGCAGTTTCGTGGTGATGCAGAGGGCAGATTTGCTGGCTGTAGCCACTTGAAAATTCAGAGAGGTGAGGTAAGAAGGGGGGTATTTACATTCCAGTGTTGTAGGCTAAAGATAAAAATTGGTGGTGGAGGGAGCATCACCAGAGCCAGGGGCCCAAATCAGAAACTGAATCCCAAATGACAGTGATTCTCATCTGTCTGCCCACTTGTCGCTCTGCAAGCTGGTCTCACTGGTGCCTTCTCTCCCAGTTAAGAGCAATTTTTCCATGCAGCTTTGGATGTACAGTGTCTGCCACATGTACCTGGACAGAGTACACTGAAAAACCCAGTCTGCCTGGTGGTCTGCAAGTCCCTGGTCTCCTCCTGCAGCATGTAGGGATTCATTGCCATACCATGGCCATTCACACACACTGAAAGAAAAAAATGCAGAGGTTGATCAAATACACCATAAAAGACCGTTGGGGTATGGGTTTGTTTCAAATAAGGGCTGGAGTGGGGATCCCTTCCATGTTTTGCTGAGGTTGAACTCTGGCAGCGCTCATTTTCATTTCTAGTTGCACTCTAGGTTAATAAACTTGTATTTTACAAAAGCACTTAACAAATCTAACTTTGGTGTTCTATCCCCCTATTAAGATTTGAGCATAAGTCAGCTAAAAAAGCCTTTTTATAAAATTGCTTAGTAATTCTCAAGTCCATCAAGTAGAAAAAACCTTGTGGTCCAGTAGCTGTTGTCTGGCTGCAGTGCTTGCCCCTCAGGAAGTGGTCCCGGCTGCCTTAGCCTCTGTGCAGGTGGCTGCAGTGTGCCAGAATGGCAGATGGAGGGATCTGAGCGGTGTGTCACTGACTGTGAAGGTGGTTTGCACAGGGTGCCTGAGGACTGACAAGGTGTTATTTTGGCTAGAAAAACAAACTGGAATAAATGCATTCCTGTGGGGATGCTTTTCTCTAGGTAGCAGCAAGATTTTTTACAAAAGCCCTGAAAGATCTTTCTCATGGAGGCTCCCATGCTCTTTTCACTGCAATTAAAACACAAGCAAATAGCATCCTCAGTAACTGTGAGCCCAGATGTTCCAAAATTCCAACTCTTACTGTCCAGTTAGGGAACGAGCTTCCAAGGCGCTTGTACTCCATATGTTGTATAAATCTCAACTGTTGGGCTTTCTATTCTACATTTTCCCTTAAAAGTACACTTTTAACTCGTAAGATCTGAGGTTTGTGTTCCAAGGGATGATAACCCTTCTGCTTTTGTGTTAGAGACCCGCAACATGGAACATGCTTACGTGATACTCATGGTGAGCGTTCCTAAATATAATCTACCACTTTTTAAGAATTCATTTATTGGAAACTGAAAACTTCCCATGTAAACCTTTGATTATGTATCTTCAAGTCAGCAGCAGTTGTGAATCATGTTTATATCTCTCTGTGAAACTCAGCCAAATCCATCCTCACTGCTGTAGCAACAAATGCTGAAGCTCGGAATCCCATTGTGCTCTTTGAAACAGCTTCAGAGAAGAAGAGACTGATAAAGGAGAATGCAAACTAACACCATTAATCTGTGTTTTAACCAAATAAGGAATTGCGTGTCACCCAGGTACAAGTCTTGCTGACAAGAAATATTTCTTTCATCTGTCTCTTCCCTGAAAAAACTTAATTGTGTGAAAGTAGGAGAAAGAAAACAGCCTTATTTGGATAAAAAAAGCAGGGGGAAAAATTTTTAAAAAGAAACGAACAAAACCCCATAGGTTGAAAGAGACACTGCAAAGAAGAGAAGACAGTATAAGCCTGGGGTTGACACTTGACCCTGAAATCTAGCTGATGGCTGCATTTGCTGTGCCTCCAAATCTTCAGGGGTGCACTTGGGTTCATGGCACAGAAGAAGCTAAGGCAAATATTACCCATAGCCAAGGAAGGAATTTTCACTCAAAACTGTTAAAGAGATAGGCAGTGACAGGGAAAAGAGGCTTTAAATCCAATTTCTTATGTTGGAAGTCAACTGTACCCATTCCCTTTGCCATCTGGAGTACATTTACTGAATCTTTTTAAGTGCTGTGTATAAATCCATAGACAGTTAGTCCAATCATGAAAGAATGTGAGCTGCTCTTCCCATGTATGGCCTCAGTTACAAATGTGCTACTGAAATCTGATTTTTCAGGTTCGGTTCATGGTAGATTGCCATTCATTACCTCAAAAAATTTTCTCCTTTACTGTTTGACGTCCATCATTTTACAACATTCTCTTCTCACTGAAATAACCTCCACTACTAAACCCAGTGTTCTCTGGCTGCAGCTGACCATGAGTACTACTAAATGACTGAAGACCCTGACCCAGAATGTGAGTGTTCTTGCAGCATCCCAAACTCATTTCTTTGCCCTCAGGCCCAGGTTCCCATCTGGGAATGGTACTTAGCTGCGTCTCACTGGGCTGCTAACCTGACCGTTTTCATTATCTTCACTCCTAGCTTGGTTTGTTTTCCATTTCCTCAGTTTTTGCTTATATTCACATTTGGGTTTTTGTCTTCATTTTTCATCCCTCTTGTTCTTTAGGACTTTATTTTACTGCTGGCTACCAGTGATGAAGTTTTTTGGGCAAGTCCTATATTACTGTGAAAACAGATAGAGAACTGCTTAGTATTCTTAAAAGCTGGCCTGATTTATGATTTATTTTATATAGAGACAGTAGCTGTCTGTACCTAAATGGAGGGGGGAGGAGGAAATGTTAAGATTTTAGAGTGACTTTGGATTACACAAACCAAAAATCCCAAGTTACACAGTTGGTACCAATCCTCGATACTGCTGCTGGGAGCTGAACTCGTAAGTTACCTTTCTGTTTTTTCTGCATACGGCTGAATTTAATGTGTTTTTTTTCTTTTTTCTATCTTTTTTTTCTGTCAGCCTTTCTGAAATCACGGAAGTATTTAGAAAATGGAGCACTTGCTTGAATGATTTTTGTGAATACACAGCTGATTAAGTTCTTTGAGCAAAGCAAAACAGGGATATCTATTAAAAACTGGAAGAAACATTGGAGATAAGCATCTCAGCCCATTTACTGATGAAAGATAAATGTGATAGATGGCATGAAATTCTTAAGAAGTTAAATTGTGATTTCAGATTTAGATGGAGAACAGTGCAAAAAGTATGTGACCAGCCCTCTCCACTGCCAGCAGCAAACAAAATCGGCAGCCTACAGTACTCTGTAATTTCTTATGTTATGGAGCAGTTGGCACCCAGTTCATTAACGGTGGGGAGAAGAGAGGTCAGCCCTGCTTTCCAGTCGCTCCTGCTGCAATGTATGTTGTATTCTGGGCTGGGGAAGTTGTATGGTGGCCCAGATTTTTCTTCTTGCTGCATTCAAAATTGTCACAGGAGGGTATCTACAATCTTGATGTGTATACCTGCTGCTGTAGTGCCCAGATTTACAGTGGGCACTTTTTTTTTTTTTTTTTTTTCTCTTCTGAAGTGGAGGGTGCTTATCTTGCTGTGTCTTACAGATTTCAGGCTTTCCTCCTACCTTAGCAGACTAAGAATGTCAGACCTGGCTGTCTGATACTAGGCACTGAACTAGAGTCCTGATCTGAGAGAGATGCCTGAATGGCCTGTGAGAGCTCCCCATATTCAAGCAATCAAGGCTGAATTTGAATTTAGGTGCTGTGTTGGGTTTGCACGACAAGATTTTAGTAGCAGGAGGGGCCATGGGGTAGCTTCTGTGAGAAGCCACTGGAAGTTTCCCTTATGTCCAGTAGAGCCAGTACTAGCTGAATCCAGGACAGACCCACTGCTGGCCAAGGCCAAGCCCATCAGTGATGGTGGTGGTGACTCTGGGATGAAGTATTTAAGGGGATAAAACTGTACCGCTTCAGCCACAGAGAAGGTACAGAGAGAGAATGTGAGAGCCACAGCTCTGCTGACACCAAGGTCAGTGCAGAAGGAGGGGCAGGAGGTGCTCCAGGTGCCACAGCAGATTCCCCTGCCACCCATGGTGAGGGCTGAGGGGAGGCAGCTGTGCCCCTGCAGCCCATGGAGGTCCAGGGTAGAGCAGAGATCCACCTGCAGCCTCTGGAGGACCCCACTGGATCCAGTGAATGCCTGAAGGAGGCTGTGACCCCATGAGGGACTCATGCTGGAGCAGTTCATGAAGAAGTGCAGCCTGTGGGGAGGACTCATACTGGAGAATTTCATGGAGGACTGTCTGCTGGGGAAAGGACTCCACACTGGAGCAGGGAAGAGTGTGAGGAGTCCTGCCTCTGCAGAGAAAGAAAAGGCAGAGACAACCTGTGGTGAACTGTCTGCAGTCCTCATGGGGGAAAAGTTAACACTAGGAAAAAGAGTCGGTGGGGGAAAGGTGTTTTATTTTTTCATTTCCCATGATACTACTCTGATTTGATTGGTAATAAATTCAACTGATTTCCCCAAGTTAAGTCTCTTTTGTCCATTGGTGAATGATTTCTCCCTATCCTTATTCTGACCCATAGGCTTCTTGTTTTATTTCTCTCCCATGTCCAGTTGAGGAGAGAAGTGACAGAGCAGCTTTTGTGGGCACCTGTTGCCCAGCCATGGTTAGCCCACCAGAGGTGCTTTATTTCAGCTTTCTGTCTCTGGGAATTTGACCAAGGCTGAAAATCTGTTCTGCTGTTGCTGTTATTACTGTTGCACAGAGAGAAAGCTCTGACAGGTTTGGGATCACAATAAAAATTGAGCCATTACAGAAAGTTGAGCCAGATGTATTCAGAGCTTCAACCGCTTCATGTTTCTGCTGCCAGGAAACAGCAGCACGTGCTGCCCGCAGCCAGAGCTGCTGTTTGCTGCTGTCACAGGGAGCTCGTTTATTATCAGAGCAAACCTGAGCATTTCCCTATTTTTTTTTAAACTTTCCCTGCATGTACTTTCTCTCTCAGTTCCTTTCCCCTGCCCTCAGGAAAGTGTTAGTTGTGTTGCTTTTAACTGGAAAGGTTCTTGTTAAAATTCTGTCTTAATTCTAGAAGACTTGCAAAGGTGAGATTCTTACCCCTCTTCACACTGCAGATCTGAACTACTTCCCTACCCGAAGGTGGTCTCTGCACACAGGTTAATGAGACCCATCTCCAGATCTGTACCCAGGAACTATGGATCTATATCTATGGAACCGTGATAAATCAAATGAAATAGCACGTATAAATGTAGCCTTTCACCATATGGGTACTTTGCCTTGATTAACAGTCAAAATTATTTTGATCTTACTCAAGAGCAAGACAATAGAAAATCTTTGTGTTGTTTAGGTATGGTTAGTGCTGTAATTGGAAAATGGGGGATGGGCCATGAGCCATGGCCAAGGATGGGGCTATGGACACACCAAATGAAACCACATCCTAGTTCTTAAGCTTTCCTGAACATTATTAAGTTCTCCATTAAAATTCACATGATCTCTGACCTGATTAGTGCTGGGAGCTAATTGAATAGGAGAGAGGATTTGTGGCTCCTGCTAAAAAGACTGCTCAGAAAAAAAACTGTGTAAATCATGGGAAGTTAGTGAGATGCATCTCCTTTAAAATACTCTATTTGAGAAGTTAATAGGTGGGGCATAAGAAAAGCAAAATGTTTAAAAAATAAAAAGAAATAAAAGAAAAAAAGAATTTCAAAATCTGTGTAAAGCAGGTGCAGCTAACGTCTGATGTGGAAAAGTATATTGATACTTCAAGATCAGATATTATGTAAGAGAATAGTAAAGTGATTAAACTACTTTGGGGAGCCTTAACAAATGTATCTGCTCTTTCTAAAAATGCATGAAGCCCTGAATATTTTGTGGTCTCTCTCCTCCACGGAAAACATTTTGCGCTTTAGAGCGGGAACTGCAAGATGAAAGGAGAGAGTTATCTCGCTGCAATATTTTCATTAGGATTGTGCAAGATAAGCCATTTCCCATGAAATGGGAGGAGGAGCGAGCAGTGGAACCCACGTGTGCTGCAGCAAGGCTGGTAATTAGAATGTAGCCAGGCAAAATCACAAGGGGATATGTAATAAAAGAAAGGTTTAATGTGATTTAAATACCGTGACGGAGTTGCATTCAGTGGCAGCCTGGTCCCCCGGTGCAGCGGGACAGCCTCCCCCGCAGAGCCGCGCTCCTGCGAGGGCTCTGCCCCGCCATCTGCCCGGGCTCCGCCGCGGGACACGGCGCGGCCGGACACGGCCCCGCTCCTCACAGGGGGAAAGCGCCAATACGGCCCTAATTTTACCTCATGGGGGAGTATGTCATTTGTAAGAGATTAAAGACAAAGGTACAGTGTATTTTGGACACAAACCTGTAAATCTCCTGCACGTACTTTTCTTGCTCTCGGGTGCAGTGGGTGAAGGATGTGCTGGCAGCGGGGGCTTGCAGAAGCTCTGCACTCCTGCTCAGGGGAGTTGGTAAAGGTGTGACAGGCGCCCGCAGTGGCAAGGACGTGGGAGCTGGGCTTGTTTTCTCCACAGCTTCCACCTGGCAGAATACTTGTGCTTTTAAGTCCTTTAAAAAGGCACCGGTTTTCCGGTTGCCCGTATTTGAAACTTTTTTATTTTTTAAGTTTTCTGCTTTCTTTTCATCAGTGCGTGACTAATGGGGTGATTTATTTGCTTCCACTTCCAAACTTCCTGTGCCATCTACACATGTGCCATCTATTGTGTGTTCCCAAGTTTGGTGTGGGTGCATGTTACTGTCCTTTAAAGCATCATGGATTAATTTTCACTGGTCCTCAGAGACTGTCACAAACAGCAGGCAGGGCAGCTTCCATTTCTGAAGTCCCAGCCCAAGCTACTCTGTGTTCCTCCTGGGAAACAACTTTTTTGAGAATGGATCTTAGTCACTTGTCTCTCTGCTTTTTTTGTCAGCTCTTGTCTTGGCTCTGAAGGGAATTGCCTCCTTGCATCTCTCTCCTTCTGATTGCACTATATAAAAAAATTAGCTTTTCTTCCTTGCATGTCATAAATACAGAGGCATAATGGTTGCCTTATTTGTAAGACTACTTGAACCACACTGTTTTTTTAGTCGAAATTATTCTGTACAGTAAACGAGTAACTGGATACTTTATAGAAATAACAATTTCATAAACAGTTTCTGTAAGTTACATATTTTTAATTTAAATATTTAAATAAAGTTGATCAGTTATTTCTGAATAATCACTCATCAGGTGGGATGTTACTGCTGCTGCTGTTGAAGCAATTTGGGAGAGAACTGCTTTTCAGAAGTTTTCTTTACACTCTTAAGAGGATGGAGGCAGGTAATGATACAAGTATCAAATGTGAGAACAAAAAAGGATAATCTGGAAAGTGTCAGTCATGGATAATTAGTCTCCAGGGCATTGTATTTCTAATTGTCCCAGGCTGTGTTTAAACATGTCATCAGGATTAGGGGGAAAACATCTGTTTTCTATAATATTCTCATAAAATAACTTACAGACCTCAGGGTCACTTCTAGCAGCTGTATATAACCAGGGCAGAGGACTAATTAAGTGATGATGCAGGTGCAGTAATTTGGATGCTGGATCTAACAGTTTCACTGGGACAGAGATTGTATCAAGCAGGCTGATGCAGGTATGGGCTTTACCTGCAGCCTGCTGAGCAACAAATGTGGCAAAAATGGAAAGCAACAGCTGAAGCTGATCACCTATAACTCATTTACTGTGCTCTGCAATAAGCCTTACAAAAAAATTTATGCAGCAGATGGGCAAGAAATGTTCATGGCCTTATGTGCCTTCAACTTTTGGTAAACAGATACAAGTGAAAGTATCTCAGGAGTTCCTCACTGAGACTCTTGGGTAATGTAAAAACATGAAATGGGCCTGCTAGGAAAGGATTCTTGAGCTTTGAAACAAAATCATCGTGGATGTGGCTAAAAATAGTACTTGTCACTGTTACAGATGTGGCATTTGTTCATCTGACACTCCTTACAGAAGACCAGGATGATGTAATTAGAGCATCTGGTGCTCCAAGTGAGACTAAATTGAAAGTGCCCGTACAGCTTAGGAATAGGGGTGTTCCTGGCAGATATTGTCAGTGGCCAATGAAAACGTTATCATCTCACACTTCTCTGCAAAGCAGGATGGCAGTAGGATCACACTAATGCATTGCTCATCATTCTGTGAATGGACTCCTGGGCCATGATCCTGAATCACTTCAAAACTGTATTTGGGCTAATGGATGGAGACATAGGAGAGCAGAATGAGAGGGGCTTTCTTTCCTTTTTCAGTCTGTTTGCTAGGGAAACTTGCAGTGGAGCACCAGCACTGATGCAGGAACCCTGCCTGGCGTTCCTGGGCAAGGGTGGGCAAAGGCTCACACAGGCAGCAGGAGGCCTCTGAATCCATGCCCTGCCTCTTCAGTGCCCTTGTTTCTCCTTACTGGAGAGGACTCAGGAGAGCCAGACGTATGTTTGTGGCAGATTTAGTGTTGCAGACCAGAGAGGCAGGGGGCTGTAGGCTTTGCGCTGACAGCTGGGTGCTGCACCCTCCCTGAGCTGGGCTTTAGGTGTCTGCAGGCCAGGGCTGTGTCTCTGCGCTTGAGGGTGCCTGAGGTCACTAACTTCCTTTAGTGTTTACAGCCTCTCTGAACCTTCATTACAAAAAACCTTCCCCTCCTGATGATCCAAAATATCACGAGACCTTGGGTTTTTCCTCTCTTGTACAAGTTCAGATTAAAATTACAATGAGAAGAAAGACTTACTTTTTCTGTACCATTTAATATATTTTTTATTGATATAAAGTTTAAATGAAACAATGAGCATATATATACACATTTACACACCCATTCACACATGCACATGAGATGCAGATGATTTTCAATACCCACCAACATAAGTGGTGGTATAAAAATCCCAGATGTTTCTTGCTTTTGAGATGAAAGTCTGAGTTTACCTTGATGGATTGTGATTCATGCTTTTCCCCAGAACAAGCCATTTATTCACTGTTTTTATTTCTAACTCTAGTAACTCTGCAGTTTTCTATAATTTCTAAAATCAGTGCAAAGGAGAGAAAACATTAGTTCTGAGAGCGGTGGTTTCCCTTTATTTGTGCACACAGTTGGCTCTGATGACTGTACTTGAAAACGCCCTGCTCTTTCCTCCCACCTCCTGTCTCTTTAGAGCATTGGCTCTTTGATAGGGGAAGCATCTTAGCTTTGTATCTGTATAGCTTTTGATACTAGGGATTTCATCTGAAATTCCTTCTTCATAGCATGAATAAATAGCAATCTTATAATGGTTGTTCTAGGCAACAATAAATGAGTCACGCAGGCAGGCGTGCCATGGTAGGCACTGGGTAGCTCACAGAGGGAGGAGGGGACAGAAGTTGTCACAGGGATATTCTCAGCCAGTTTTGTGCCCTGATTTAGTTCTTGTGTGAGAACAGTTGCAGAAGATTTATTTCATTTAGTGTATTTTAGACGATTCGCTATGAGAAGTGAGATGCAGAAAACTATACAGTGTACAGAGCATGTAAGCGTGATATGAGAATCCTGTTACTGATGTATGAGAAGAAAAGGCCTGAAGCTCTGTTTTATTATTCTGTAAATATGCTGTGCTAGAGGCTCTTACAGCAAGATGAAAGTAGAGGGGGTTTTTTTAGTGTTCATTACAAAGGAGTCCTTCTCACACTTGGATGGGTGAATCCTCTTCTCCGACTGTGACTTTGTGTGGCCGCTTGTCTGGACAGTCCCCAGAGGTCAGCCCTAATAAAAGGTTATCAAATACCAAGAAATTATAGGCTTCTCGGTAATCAAAGGCTGCTCCTAAGAAGTGCCAGATAATTTATCTCCTGGAAACAATAGAGCAAAAACCGAATAAAGGAGGATAATATTTTCAATAGAAATATGTACTAGAAAATAATTTTAAATACCATTATTAAAATTATTCTAATTTAAAAACTGGCAAAAATCTAGCATTGAGGTGCCAAATTTTCCTGATTAAAGAACTTCAGCTGATCTCACTGGTGACATGAAAATGATGCATGTGAACTGCTACTGCAAAGCTTCCCTGCAAACATATGCATACTGCAAAAATATGCATACTGCAAAATGTTTCACATATTCAGTTCTATACTCAGTAATGTACAACTAATTTCTGGGTGAATGTAAGCTGCTTATGAAGCTAATTACAGTTAAAAGGTACAAGAAAGATGGCGAGAGAGTAATAAGTTCACATTACTAAACTCTTCTTTAAGTCAATTCTTCCTAACATCAGAGGCAACTTACAATAATAGAAAAGAAATTCATTAGGGAGTAACTGAAAATAGTAGCAAACTGTGATTAGAAACATGGGAAGAGATTTAGGCTTAGAGAAATATGATATTTATGTAAACTATATATATAAATTTTTTTTTTTTTTAATACTAGCGTATTTCTTATTTACTGGGGGAAGGCCCTGGCATTATGGTATGGAACTAGGAAGGACTCACATTCTGCCTTACAGCATTGATACCCAGACCTAGGGTCACCTCGGTCGTCTGGTTATGGATGCACCTTCAACATTTTGGTGCAGCGTAGCTGAGAGTGGTCTGAGCCACTGAAACTCCTCCACCCGGCACAGAGCATCTCTGCACTTGCTGAGCCACAGGGCAGAGGCACGGGTGGAACGTCAGACTTTGGGAGCTGGGCTGTAGCCAGGTGAGACAGGGCACCCAAGCTGCACACGGTGTCCAGGGATGCCAAACACCTGTCCAGGAGGGACAACCTGGAAGGAGACAGCAGGGAAGGGCCCCTCCAGCATCGTGGCTCTAACGCTCTCGTTGGAGATGAAGAGATGGAGGTTCAAATCCCTTCAGGCAGAAAAGGCATTGAACATGGATCTCCCATGTCCTGGGTCACTGCCCTAATTACTAGGTTAGGGGATAAGAAGGGAATGACAGCAGCTGTGATGAATCCAACCTCTTATATCTTTGAGGATTTTTTTCTTTCTGTTGCAAGTGCACAAAACAACACATTTTGGATGAAACAAAGCACTTTCCTCACTGCAAAATGTATGGGATTTCTTTTGCTTCAGCAAAGAAAACCAGAAAATAATATTTCAGATTGATCTGATTGTGGGGGTTTTTTTTCCCTTTAGTTTCACTCCATTGCTTGAGAGAATAATAAATTATTTGCACAAACCAATTCGTAAATGTTAAAAAAACACCGTTTGGGCTTTGCTAGAGGACATTTGCCTACAAAATCTCAGCCTGTACTGGCAGACTGTGACCCCAGTGACAATAACTTCCAGTAGAGCAGAGCTCACTGAGGTGGTGTAATAGGCATGGACCTGTGCGTAGATGGGTATGTGTACACGCTACTGAAATACTGAACACTGTAAAATATATATTTAGATTGATTTAGAAACTTTAGTAAATAAGGGCGCTCTATATTCCCTTGATGACTTTCACTGAAAACAAGTGACTGCTGGTCCCATAGTGATTATCTTCAGGAAGTGCAGTTGGGTCCACATCGGAGTGGCCTTTCTTGGGGAAGGACAATGACTGGTACAATCCTTCCTGTGGCTCACTTTGGATGACTGTGTTTGGATGCTTCTTTGTGGCTGGACAAGACAGTAGGTCCCAAGAGTTCTGACTTACTGTAAGTCACTGGAAGGAGGTGAGGTGTGCTGTGAGGACAGAGTGAGGTCTGTGTCTTCAGGCAGAGAAAAGCTGAACACCGTTATGAAGCCTCTGCTAAGTGAAAAAGAACTATGGACAGCTTTGCCATACTTTTTAAATATTCAGAACTATGTTTCGTTTTTACTACTCATCTGCTGGTTGGGAGTCACCACAGCCAGCATAGTTGTAGGAAGAAAATGTACATGCTTACTCTGCTTCTGTTATTCCCTTCTTTAGGCCGTTGTAGATTCCACTGTGTCTGTTAATTGTATTTTATAAATGACATAAATGTACATGGAACATTACAACAGGGAAAATATGACAACAGTAATACTACAGAGCATAATCCCTGCCTCAGGAGCTTCTTATCCGAAGGCCTGAACATATTCATGATACTTAGGGCGGGAGTAGTGTGGAGATGTTATCTGTGCTTGGCTTAACATGAGTTTCTGAGAAATGGGCAGGAAGAGGAGCTGAGAATAGACCTGAGCTTCTCCAGGGACAAGACATCTGGGTCTGAGCATCACCCATGCTCTGAAAAACTCTTCTGCAAGGTGGGTAGGAGGGATTTTGGCTCCTCATTCTAACTAATGGGAAATGTTTGGGGGTTGTTTCGGATAAACAAAACAAAGATGTGAAAGGACTTACATTCAATTTAGTTCAAAATGATCATTAAAAAAGCAAACCCCAAAGTATACTTGGCAATTCACACAGCCTTGTTTAACACTTCTCAGGTGCAGCACAGTTACTCTCTCAGGATCAGGCCCTGAGGGGATGCCAAGAAGAGAAATGCTTGAAAGCAACATATGGAAATTGAACACGAAGTAAAAGCTTGAGTGGAGATAGGTGGGTTCAGGAGCTGTCTTCAGGAGAGGGAGCCAAGGCTATGCAGTGGGAAGTGTGTAGAAAATGAACGTATGTAGAAACTGAAAGGTATTCAGCAGCAGTCATGTCAGTGTAATCCCTGCAGTCATTTCCTCTTGACGAGTGTATGTAGCACATCACAGAGCTGGGCTGTTGTCAGGGGAAGGCAGAGGCAAAACATACATGTGTGCATGTCATGGACAGCAGCGATGCAAGGGGATGAGGCACGGATGGGAAGAAGCCACTGAGCAGAAGGCTACAAAAGATGAAAGTGCAGTCAAGAAGGGCTGGTATTTTTGTGATAAAACTGACCAGTTGTTCATAATTAAAAATATGTTTCCCCAAGGCCACTTGAATTTTTTCGCCAGGATCACAAAGCTGTTCTAATCTCCACTGGTGTTAGAGCTTGAATTAAATGTCTGCTGACATCTGCCAGGGTAAGTATCTTTGTTTCCTCCTCCTCCCTCTTACAGGAAACTTGGTTCATGTGGTAGAATTTAGGTTCTGGAAGGCTCCAAGGCTTAGAGGAAGAGATTTGGGGCACAGTGAAACTTCTCCTGCAAGCTCTTGGGATCCCATAGAAAGCCAGTATATCTCTGATCCAAATTTCCATAGACCTTGTGGTGGTAAACATCCCCCTCTCTCCCTGATGTGCCAGTGTGTCAGTGAGGTTTGAGTTCTGTCAGGGACACAGAAGTGACAGCTGCTTTATCTGTCTGCAATGAGCTACCAAGGAAGGACAAGACCACACTTTGGCTCCCCAAGACCACAAAATGCTTTGAGTTTTTGAATCTTAGAGCGATTGCTTCCCCCCCCCCCAATTTCAACATTTTCCAAGAAGGCTGCCATATTCATGTCTCTTCCCTTTAAAATTGTATATGGTATTGCTTATGGCAAAGAGTCCATCCCATTCTGCAAATCTTTAAACACCGATCTCCCCCCTCCCAAAACTTCAAGTGGACTTGCAGTCCTTTTTTATCCCAAACCATCTCAACTCCATAAGGGCTGCTGTACAAATTTAATATTTTGCCTTGCATTATTGCATTTTTATTAACCAGAATTTACTGTTATTACCTGACATCATCCTCAGCCCAGAGCATGTGTTGTGACACAGGAACGGGTATGATTAACGTAACCATCATGGACTTGTTCAACCCCTTTTGTTCTCCTGCAGGTGGGAGTAAATTGTCGTGCCTCTTGGGTTACATCTCCTGGCAGCCTTTGTGCCTGTTGCGTTACTCACTCTCCAGAGGCTGGTGGATGGCTGTGGAGTATAGTGTCACTCACCTACATGCTTATTCTTCAGTGGCAAGGGTTAAAACCTGGAGAGGCTGTCACGGGCCTCCTTGGTTAAAGGGACAGCTGGAGTCACCACCACATCTGGGCTGCAGTTTCTTGACATTTTCCTGGGCATTGATTGCTCGTTGCTCATTGAGTGAGGGGGAAAACTGAGAGAGATCACTTCATTGTTTGTATCCAGTATGTTTTTTGTGAGTAAATTGTCAGGATAGGCAATTGTCTCTTTATCCAAGTCCAAGGGATATCTGAGTCCAAGACAGCTGATGACATTATACTGGGCATTCATTTTAGAACTGCTGAGCCCACAGAAATCAATAGTTTTCCATTATCAGGTCCGGCTGGGTCACTAGTCTGTCAATGAGCTGTTACAATTGCTGTACAAGGGTGAACCTGACCAGTCAATTGCTGCTGACAAGAGGAAAACACGCTGACAGCCACTGGAACAAGCCAGAACACAGATTTGCACTCTGGTTTACCACCTGAGAAGTCTGGGAGTGGGGCGTTTTCCAAGATGTAGGGCATGCACTGTGGGAGAAGAGGCCCCTTTTCCCCCTCCCTGCCACACATCAGACAGGCCTTCCCTGCCCAGGGAATTAAGGTTTGTTTCTGTAGTCGCAAACACCAGAGAACTCACTAAGTGGAGATGAAGGAATCACCTTCCTCAGTGCTGTGTTTTTCCAGCCAGAAAGGGGCGTGCTAAAAGGGCCTGCTTCTGTCAGCAAGGCCAGAGAACCACTTCTGCCTGCAGTGACCGCTGCTGAGGGGTGTGGGCTCAGGGCTTCTTGTCCATGGCAGGTGCCTGTTCTACATTGGGCAGGAATGCAGATGACAGGGTTAACTCCATTTCTGCTCTGTGTTTTAGCATTGACTTCCTATCAAATTTGAGAGCAGAGCAAAAATAAATATTTGGAAATTATCCCAATATTATGATTTTTAATTTTCAACTTTATTAACTTCTTTCAAGTGTTAAATCCTGACCGTTTTATTTATGCCTCCGGTCGTCTGTTTGATTCTCACAGAAGTCAATATTCACTTGTGCTCCATCATCAAACAAAAAACTGGTAATCAACTTTATCACTGGAAGCCAACTAGCTGGGTTTTAAAAAATACACTACCCAAAAGAAAGATCATTTGCTTTAAATGAGAGGAGAGGGAAGTCTTTTTAAAAGAGAAGAGCAAACCTTCCTTTACTGGTAATTAGAAGCACCAGTCTTATATGACTTGCAGCATTTGGTAGTTCAAGCTGCGTCAGATCTCTTACAGCATTAATTAAAAAGAATTTATGTTTTTTTAATAAAATGCTTCATGTTTTAGCCCCTTTTCTTCCTCCTTCCAAATGTGATTACGGGGGCTGAAGGGAATTCAGGTTAATATGTTGACACACTTAACAATGCGGGGTCATGTAGCACAATCCGCTCGGCTGGTTCGGCGCGGCGCGGCCCCTGACAGGTCCCATCAGCCGCTGCCCTAAAGGCAGAGGCGAGGGGAGGATTTTAATTACTGCGCTGTGCGCGAGTTTGCCAGCATTAAATTGAGACATAATTAGGCCCCCGAATTTTAATAATTGTCCTAGCTAATTGGGCAGACAAGTACGCTCTGCAGCGTGGCGTGATTAGATAATTAGTGTTTCCAAATGACAAAACTGGGCTCTTGATTGCAGATTCCAGATGCAGGGAGGGGGGAAGCGGGCGGCTCCGTGCGCGGGCAAAGCCGAGCCGAGCCGAGGGAGGCGATCGGGCCGGGTGAGCTGGGGCATGCTCGGGCGAGGATCCCGGCGGGGCGCTGGGACCGAGGACAGAAGCGGGCCCGCGGGCGCGGCATTGGGAACCTCCAGGGCGCCCGATGCGCGTGTCCTCCACGACGCGGCGTTCGGTAATTGACCTGGCGGCGCTAATTGATCGCCACAGCCCGAGGACAGTGTGGCATGAGTGGCGGCCATGGGAAGGACACCGAGGGCCGTGGGACGGACCCGCCTCGGCGGGCACCGACACCGGCACCGGCAC
>VYZQ01047520.1:0-38774 GCA_013400655.1 Mystacornis crossleyi | reverse complement strand
CCTGCGTTCCCTGGGATCTCAGTCCCTGATTTTGTGCGAAATGCTTCTTCCACTGCTCACTTGAGCTGCATCTCTGGAGTGTCCCAGTCCTTCCCTGTGCCGCTGTGAAGGGAACTGGGTGGAGGAAAAAGAAGTTTTGCCTAACAAAAACCTGTTTGAAGTGCTCTGCTAATCCAACCCCCTTGGCTCCAGCGGGAGTTAAACATGTGCTCGTAGTTAATCAGGTATTTAAGTGGTTTTCTGACTTGGCAAGCCTGAGAGGAGATATCCCAGAGGAGAAGGAGGAGAGCAGAGCCGTGGCCTCCCGGCTGAAGGTGGTGGGAGCTGGGGATGGTGAGGGCAGCAGGGCGGGCGTGGGATGTGGGTTTGACTGGCTGTGACTCCGTTTCTCCTTTTGTTCAGGGGGAGACATCAAAGATGCCAAGAAAGGCGGTGGTTTAGTGAAACAGGGCGAGCTGGGATCTGTTTATCAATAATCTGTTTATCAGTAAATACATCCCAGCTGGCAGTGGAGGGCACAGGAAAGGTCCTGCCAGGGGCTGCTGAATTCCAGGACTGGCACCTCCTGGAGAGGAGGGCTCTGCCAGGGTGAGACCAGAGGGGCTGAAGAGAGGATTTGGGGGGAGATCATCTCCCCTCAGTCTTTGAACAGCTGCCTGGGGAACTCCCAGCTGTTTGTGGGGCTGCCCAGGAGAGGTTCCATGGAGTGTGAGGAAGATTTTCCCTTGGCTCATGGATTGCACCCCAGAGCCACTGAGCAGGGCGGTTTTCCCACCTCAATCTGATTTTCTTGCTGGGTATTTCTGCTGGGATTGCTCAGGAGGAGCTGCTCTGGGATTTGTCTCCACACGAGCACCCAGCAGCGCAGCACTGATGTTATTATGCAAAGTGTAAGTTATTTAACCACACACGTTTTTTCTGTATTGATTTGAATCCCATTACAGGAATCTGCTTCCTTAATGGACTTTGTCCATGCTCGAGATTAACTGGGGATGCTGGATTTGCAAATGAAAGAATTGAAATTCACGTTGTCCATGTTAATTACGTGGGTGATGCTGGCTTCCTTGGGGAAGCCTTTATTTTTAATCCACTCCTGTTGCTTTGTCTTAATTCAGAAAATGAGTTTGGTGCTGTGGGGTTGGGTTTTCTTCTTTGCTGGAATTCCCTTTTAACTGTTGGGAAGGTACTGAGTGGTTTCATGGAATAGGCTGTTTCTGAGGATAAATTTTAATGCAAAAAGGGGTCAGGGAGCTTTTATTTCAACGTTTAGTTCAACCCTACTTCCTCCTCTTTTGCTTTGAGCTAAAATCTCTCTGTATCTTGTTCCCTCTAAGTTTTTACCTTGCAAAATCTCCTAATTCTTGCAGTGATACTGAGCCAGATTCTTGTGCTGAGCGAAGCAAGGCAGCTGTAAGGAGTAATTCCACTCTCCTTGCTGGTAAAAAAACAGGGATATACCTGGATTTTGGTGTATCCAGGTATTGCTATTGATCCAAACCCATTTTTTTCCCTCTGCTCCTGCAATGGTATAAATGCCACCCACCCCCCCCCCAAAAAAAAGGCTTGGCATGATTTTATGGGAGTCAGCTGCAATTTGTTCATTTAAATTATCTTTTTGTCACACTCGCATTATTCCACAGCAGCCAGCTTGGAGAGTTAATTGAATATTTGTGCCCCTCAGAGATGCCTTCAATTACTTCCCTTGGATAACTCTGGGAGAGGGCTGTGATGAGGAATCACTGATGCTCATTTTCTGTATCAGAAATATCCGAGGTTTTATTCCAGCGCCTATTTAAGGATCCCAAGGCATTCCTACAGTCTCCCACCCAGAAATTCCACCCCTCTGAAGCAGTTTAGCATCCACTGAGCGTTAACAATGCATCTCTCCATGGCTAATGCAATAATAATCAGCTCAGGGCTTGCAAGTGGAAGCAGGCTGTGGACAGCGGTTCTTGGGTTGCAGCCTCTCATTGTGTGAGCGGGAGTGGATTGATTTCCTCTGGGGGTTGTGGGTGTGCCAGGAGGCTTCCAGGTGAGACAGGAACATCCTTACTGCTGCTGCAGGTTCTGTAGGATGTACCTGAGAATTCCAGTGCCTGGGGGTGGTGTGGGAGTGTTTCCCAGGGCTGGGCAGAGCTGTGCACCCAAACAAACTCCCCCGAGAAGTGTGGGCGGTCCCCACCTCAGAATTTTTGGCTGTGCTGATCAATCCCCCGAAATGATCGAGTTTCTTTATACGTCATTGGATTGCAACAGCTCTGCTGGCCGAGGAGGGCAAGGGGAGCCACCAAGAGCAGCATTTTTGAGTGGTTGAAAAAGCCAATGTGTTGTTTCAAGGGAGATTTGTAATTCCTTCTGTGCTTGGCTGTTCTGGGATCACCCGCTCCTGGGAACAGCGGATCAGGATGGGCTCAGAGAGGGCTTTCCACCCTCTGTACATCAGGACACCCCTGCTGGCCTCCTGAAGCCTCTTGTGGTCACAGCTGGTGGGCCAAGACAATAAATCCTGATTCCCTCCTAAGCAGAGCCCGGTTTGGAATTCACGGCAGAGCCTGGCAGGTCACGCAGCGTTGTGTTCGTTGTGAAGGGAGGGTGATTTGGAGAAGGTGCTGGGTTAGAGCAGGGAGGAGTGAGAGCTGAGGGCTCCCAGTCTGTCATTTGCTCTGTTAGACCAGGGCCAGGTCAGGCTGAGCTTTCCTGCATCCTCCATCCCATCAGCCAAACCTCATCCCGTGTCCTCTGGATGTCCCAAGCATCCGACAGCAGCTGGGGCCCATCTGGCACAGCCGCAGAGCATCTGTCCTGCGGCCATGCAGGGCCTTCCACAGCCAACTCCTGCTCCTTCCCTTGCTGGGATCTCTCCCTTCTTGCCTTCCAATTCCCCTGGACTTCCAGGACCTTCATTACCTGTGAGACTCGCGCCCCTTTCCCGCAGCTTAACGAGAGTGGCTGGCACACAGAGTCACCCGGGGGGACAGAGGGCTGGGAGGATGGATGGGCAGCACCAGCCTCGTTGCCTGTTTGATTCATTGCTGAGGCTGGGCCATCCAAGTGAGGGGTTCTGGCCTCTTTTCCCGGCAGGGATGTGCAGAGCCGGGCTGTCGGGTTCGTGGAATGCTGCACGTGCAGCTGGGGGTGAGGAGCAGATTGCACCAAGTGCTTGTGGGCTCGGTGCTGATCCAGCAGCTCCCATCAGCTGGAGCTGGTGTGGGGAGCCTGGTCTGGGGTTCCAAGCAGGGAATTGTGTGATTGGAATGCTGCTCTTGTACCGGGAGCCGGTCACTCGCTGCAAGCCCAGACACCGGGGCGGTCTCTCACAGGCAGTGGAAATGATGAGGGCGAGTGATTCCTCCCCACCCGACAGTGCCATCCTCTGCTTGGGAATCTCTTCCCCTTTCCTGCAAGGATCCCAGTTCTGCTTTTCTCTTTTTTTTTCCCCCTGTAAATACTTATTTCAGAGATCTGTGGGTGTGTTTACTGCTTGTGAGCACGAGAGCTGCATGCACAAATAAAAGTCTTCAGTGGCCATCAGGCATCTCCTGTCACCTTCCAAGGACAAGAGTTGTCCGAGCCCCGGGTTAGCTCCAAAGAAACCACGGGGGCCTGAAGCAGATCGTAAAAATCTGACTAATATTGATGGGTGATCAGCTGCAAAACAGATGAGGCTGGTTTTGGCTGGGGCAGTGGGCACGGAAACCACGCAGAGCTCTGTGCTTGCCACGCTGGGGAACAACGGCGAGAGCAGCACGGGCGGGAGTTTCCTGCTCCGGTTGCCTCAACACTGATTGTCTAGGATCAGCTAATTAGAGGGGCTTTTCTTGGCAGGTAACTGAGAGAGACAACCTCATCCCGGGGCTGAGTCAGCCCAGCTGTCTTAGGGTAGGATGAATCACCGTCCTCATGTGAAGTGACAGCAGACTGAGCTTAGGTGACAGCTCTGGCTCCTTCCCTGTCAGGAGATAATAAGCAGCCTGTCCTCCGAGTCCGTTTTCCAGCAGACACCTAGAAAGCTTTTGCAAGTGAAAATAAGGTTGGGTTTTTTTGCAGTTGGGAGCTGGCAGCACAGCGTGGTCGAGGCTGGGGCTGATCCAGGCATCAGGAGTTCCCCCTGCAGCCCTGAGAGCTACGGGCCACAGGGCAAAAGGCATGATAAATTTGAAGTTCTGCTCCTGAGCTGTGGTTTGGATACTCCAGGCAGCGTCTGCGATGCTCCAGGAAGCTCTTTAGGCAAACACATGAGGATGGAAACGGCAAATTTGGTTAAATTGGTTATATTTTCTTTTAATGCTTCACTGCAGAGCTGTGAATGGGAGGCCCAGCAGCCAGACTGGAGTTAACAGGGTGGGTGTCGTGCAGGGGTGATGCATGAACCTTTTTCTTTGGGTTTTAGCCAGGGGATGTGGGGGGCCCTGGGTGGAGCTCCCAGGAGCTGAGGGGGTGGGAGAGTGAGCCCTCAGTTGTGCTTTGCTCAAACCCTCCTTAGACCTGCAGCTTTTCCTGCCCCTTCCCTTCGCAGGAGACAGCTCTGTGGGATCGCTCTCCTTGGGAGGGTTCTAAAGAGACTCCGGTGCCTCTGGGCTGAGCCTGCTGGCAGGCTGGGCTGTCACCCGTCCGTCTGGGAGCAGCAGGAAAAGTGACAAGTCCCACCAGGAGCCATCTGGTGCCGGCTCTGCGTGGCCAGCAGGATCCTGGACTGGGGCTGGAGCCCCAGCTGGAGCCACAGCCCCAGGCTTGGATGGAAAACCAGGATGTGGGCAGTTTAGGAGGGATGAGTGGATAATATTTGGTGAGCTCAAGGGAAAGAGTTGTGTTCGAGGCAGTGATGGATGGGAATTGTTTGGGTGGTTCACAGCAAATCCTGGAGTCACCTTACCCAAACAGCACTTCCAGGCTTTTCCTGGGATCCCACTGGCTCTGTAAACCAGGAGAGCTGAGCATCCACTCTCCTGAAGAAGTTTTAACTGTGGTCTGGCCAAATTCCAGTTGGAGTCGTTGCCTTTGCCTGGCAGTAAGAAATAGGAGAGCGTTCTTCTGCAGATCTCCTGAGTTGTTTATCATCTGGACGGCAGCGTCACATCTCTGCCCATTAATCCATCTCTCCAAGTCCCTCCAGTTCCAGCCTCCTGGAGGGCGTCCAAGCTGCCACCATTTATTATTTGAGTCAGTCTGCCAGGGACGTGTTTGCTCCTTCCCCGAAGCATCGACTCCCTGCTCTCACTGCACCCTCACTCAGGGCTTGAGTGAGCCATTTGTGGCTCCCAAACCGAGATTAACTCTGAAACAGAAAATACCCCGCGTGTTTAAACTCTGGTTTTACTCCAGCCTGGTGGGTTGGACAGCAGGAGCAGTTGCTGGTTTGTGTGGAGGCTCCCAGGGTGGTTTTGTGATGCCCCATCCAGATGTGCTGGTCCCGTCACAGCTGCCCAGCTGCAGCTGAGCTCCCAAATGCTGGCTGCCCTCCTCAAAGGTGCAAATTTGGGCATCTTTGTGCAGCTGAGGGGCTGCTTTTTCCCAGAATGTGTGGGAACAGTATTACCTTTGGGGTGCTTTGCTCTTCTCTCAACCAGAAATCAGCTCCTGCCTTAAGAAGCTTCTTGGGGAAGAGTAGAAGGAAGTGGTCGGACTTTTCCTCACGAGGGGTTGAGCAGAAGGATGTGTCCTCCATCCAGAAAAACACGGGGTTGAGGCACATCCCACCCCTCTCTCCGAGCTGATCTCACCTCGTGGAATCGTTTTTTTCGCGGATAACTTGGAGCCAGATGCTGGATGCAGCACTGAATTAACCCTTCCCTTGCCTACAACACCAACCTCCCTGCTCGGGAACTCATGATGCTGCCCTGAATTTAGTGGAGATAAAGGAGTTTGGGAAGAGGTGCTGGCCAAAACAGCAGCTCTTGGGATGTCTGGGAGCAGCTGTGATGGGGTGTTTCACACAGGAACCTCATTTGGGCAGCAATAACTCCGTGCTGGTGGCAACAACAACAGCAGAAGCTGCTTTCTCAACGACTCCTCCCGTGGACCTGCTGCGTTTCCCCCTAATTACAGCTCGGTTTGCAGTGATAAATGGTTTAATAAGCAAAAATGGGCTTGGCTGGGGTTGGTTACGGCTCTGTGTGGCTTGGGGGATGCTGGGTCTCGTGGAAATACAACTTGGAGCTTCCAAAGCCTGGGAGCTGCAGTTTTTGACAGCAGAAAGGAATAAAAGTTGTTTTACCTGGCATGAGGGAAAGATAAGCTGGGGGTGCAGCTCCCAAATGTTTTGCTTAGGTGGTGTTGGTCGGGATCTGTTGGACAGTGGATGGTGAGCTCTGAATTTTGGGGGGAAAAAGGGCTCTTTTTGTGGTTGTGCTGCAAACAACAAGCTGGGCACGGCAGCAGGGCTGACCTTGCCCCTCCCTTGGCTTGGGGTGCTCTTGACAAAAATATTTGGGGTTTCTTAAGCCTCTCGTGGCTGTGGCTGGGGAATTTCTGTTGCTGGCTGCTGGAGGGGGACTTTACATTTTTCTGCTGGATTTTTGGACACAAATTTCAAATTCTCCCCTCAAAGCGGGGTAGGTGATTGGATTTTTTTGGTGGGGTTTTTTTAAAAAAACCAATAGCTTTACACTGCTAGATTTGCAGAAGACTCCTCCTGTGGAGGCTCAGCTGGTTGGTGGCAGGAAGGTTTCCTTCCAGTGGATAAGGATGGACGAATGGTTTGGCTTCCAGCTCCCTAAAGCTGGGAACAAATGGGATGAACTGCAGAGAAGCCATGGGTGATTTCTGTCCGAAAATTCCCCTTTCTCCTGTCACAACCTGCAGAAATATTCCCATTTTCCTGCCACACGTGGACAAAGCAGAGTGCAGGGGTTTGGATCCACTCCTGAACACCCCTCAAATTTATCCCGAGACAGCCATGCCTGGCTCATAAAATCACTTTAAACCCTTATTTATTTGAAATCTGCACTCACCATCCAGGTAAAACCCCCTGGGAAAAGGGAATGTGCTGAGAAGAAGTGACTGGAGCCAGACGCTGGGCGTTTTCTGCAAAGCCAGTGATTGGTGATTTGCTGCTGACAGCACGAACTGGTGTTAAGTTATTAAATTGCAGATGAGCTCATCACTTGGCCTCGAACAAGTTTCAGCCTTGAGAGGCTTTAAAATATTGCACGTGGTGGAAAAGAGACAATGCTGGTGTGGCAGAGGGGTTGGGGGAGCAGCTGAGAAAGGCGTCTGTGCATAAAAAATGTGTGTACCAGCAGGGAGGAGGGAACGCGCCATGCGAAAAACGTAACGTTCTCCCAGGAGAGAGGAGGAGAAATCCTCTGATTTATGAGCTGGGCGTTTTAATTTGAGCTGAGGAGAAAATGTGAAGAGTTTTTGAGATGCTTGGAGAGAGGGGGCAAGATGCTGAGCCTGGTTCGACCCTGACAGGTCCCAGTGAGTTGTCCCAAATCCCCAGCTTGGCCCTTCGGTAGTGCCTATGACCAAATCCGGCTTTTATCCGATGTTTGCTTAATCCTAACGCTGAGCTTTATCAAACTGGGGAGGTGACATCCACGCTGCTGTTTGGAAGAGTGGGAGTTTCCTTCGGGCACCTCCCTGCCCAATTTCTATTTCTTACTCCTCTTCCAAAGGAGCCCAATCTCTCTCCACGCTGAGATTAATTAATTTTTTTTTTCAACTTGGCAGAGGCCATAAATCCATTTGGCCACTTGATTTTTCCAACTGGGCACGTTTGTTCTCAGTGGCTGGGTTGGGTTTTGGGGCCGCTTGGATTCGTTGTTCCGAGGCTTTTTTTTGGTGCTCCCGGGGCAGAGCAGCCTCGCACGTGTGTGGTTTTTAACCGCCCCGGCTCTTTTTTGACTGAATGAGCTGTTTGCAGTCAAAGAGTTGGTGTTCACTCAGGCAGTGCTGCGGGGCTGTTCCTAAAAATACCACGGAAACCAGTGGGATAAACACTTGTCACCTCGTTTGTGGCCTGCGCTGTAATTGCTGTAATGTGAGATCCCTCGGGCTGCTGTGTCTGAGGCACAATGGATTTTTTTTAAGCGTAGATGTTTGTTTTCAACCTGTCTGAAATCGCAGAGCATCGACACCTACAAGCAATGCGCCTTCCCGTGGGGTTTGGGGGCTGGAGTGTCTCTGAGCTCAGCACGAGCTTTATTTTATTGCAATTTACTTCATTTATTTATTGGCTTGTGTTTGCCACGAGGAAACCCTTTGTGCCGGGTGCCACCAGCTCCGTGGGAAGTAAAAAGGGTTCAAAACGAAATTAAAAGAGTATTTGGGTATTATATACACAAATATAGATTTATTTGAGGTAAAGGGAGTACACTCTGCATAACCCTTCCCCTCCTCATCTCAGTGCACTGATGTATTTCATACAACGATGAGTTCTCTGCCAAAATTCCTCAAATTATTATGTCTAAGAATTCCAAACCACAGAAAGCAGCCTTGGAGGGGACCTCAGGAGGCCTGGCCCATCCCTAGGGTAGGATCAGCTCCATCTGAACTGCTCCTGACACCACCTTGCCCAGTCCCCACCGGCAGAGCTTCCAGCCCTTCCCAGCCACTCTAATCCAGCATTTGGCTTTTCCCCCACTCCAGTCCATCCTCCTGTTTCCAGTGCTGCAGTCAGAGGCTCGTTCTTCCCTCGCTGTGCACAGCAGCCGCAGAGCACGTCCACGCTGTGTTTATTCTCCGGCTCTGGTGTGGTGTTCCCTGGGGTCACCTTGGATTTTATCCTGGTGCAAGGGTGTCATGAACTCCGTGGGTTTGTGAGGGTGATCCTGCAGCCCTGAAGTCTCCTTGCAGAGCAGGTGAAGGCCAGGAGTGCAGCTTCCCTCAAGGTGTCCCTTCCTTCTCTCTGTCACCGAAACCGAGGGAAAACCAGAAACTCTCCAGCAACATTTTTAGTGGGAGCTGGTGGGGGTCGTTTTCTCCTTGGCTCCTCCACCAGTGAGGGTTTATTTTAAGATCCACTGGCTTCTATATCCCATCTAATCCTGCTCCTTTTCCCTGTTTCCTGCAGGATTTAGGGATGGAGTCGACCTCTCTGGATGATGTCCTCTATCGATACGCCAGCTTCCGAAACCTCGTGGATCCCATCACTCACGACCTGATCATCAGCCTGGCAAGATACATCCACTGCCCCAAACCAGTAGGTGCCACGGTCTCCTCACGCTCTGGAACTGTGCTGGCTCGGGAAATTGGGAATGTGGAGCTTCTCCTTGAGTGCCAGGGGAAGGTCCTCCCAGTTTGGGGTGGGTTTGGACCAAGAGGATCAGGTTTTGCAGCTGAACAAGTGATATTTGCTAATACTGGCACTCTTTTTGGCTTGCGTGTGGCGTTTTTAAGCTCTTCCTGGCAAGGGATCGTCCACGGGTGGATGTTCCTGGAGTAATGGGACCTGCAGGCATCACTCTCCTGTATTTCCTGCTCATAACAGGTCTTTAATTTCCTGTGAGAGTGTCTGAAGGGATGGAGTCATTCACTGCTGCTTCTTGTGGATGTTTTACTCAGTTATAGCCTCCAACCGTGTTTAAAAAGGAGGGAAATTGCTTTTTTTTTTTTTGGAAGCATTTACAGATTTCTTTCATGTCCTGAGGCGAAGCCACAAAGGTGCTGCTCGGGCTGTGCCCGCCTGGGCTCGGGTGTGAGTCTGACTCTGAAGGGCTTCGTAAAACTCTCTGCACTCAGTAAAATGTGGTGGGGAGGGTGGAGTGGCAGCGTGCAGGGGACACCAGGGACCCACGTCTCCATCTCCAGACGCCAGGGATGGCTGTCCCATGTCCTACAGCGTGACATCAAGATGGAGACACACCCCTGTGCTGTGCAGGGATATCCATGGATCCCTTTTCCTGTGAAGAGTAAGATCTTTTCCTTCCTCCTCCCCCTGCCACGAGCTGGGAAAGTGGAGAAACCTCTCGTGCCGGGCGCGTTTCCAGGCAGAGAGGCCCCGTTCCCCTGCTGGGGTTGCCCTTTTCCAGAGCACTGTGACTAAGCTGGTTTCTCCTCCTGAGGGTGAGCCGTGGCCAAGGAGAGCTCTGTATTCCCTATAAAAACACCCCAAGGCCACTCCAGAGCGTGGAGCTGCTCCACTGCTGAGCTCCTGCTCTCCCTGGTCCCCCTGCAGGTTTCTCCTGGCACCAAAGGCTGTGGAGGAGGCAGTCCCAGGGTAAGCAGGGAGATGGGAAGTCCTCATTCCTCTGCTCAGCCCTGCTGAGGCACATCTGGTGACAGTTCTGGGCTCCTCAGGACAAGAACAGCTCCTGGAGCGGGGCCAGAGCAGGGGGACAAAGAGGATGAAGGGACTGGAGCATCTCTGACAGGAAAGGCTGAGGGAGCTGGGGCTGCTCAGCCTGGAGAGGAGATGCTGAGAGGGGGCCTCGTCCCTGCCTGTCCCTGTCTGCAGGGACACAGCAATGGGACAAGAGGAACGGGCAGGAACTGATGGCCAGGAAACTGATGCCTACCTGAAACTGAGGAAGAACTTCTTCCCTGGGCAGGTGAGAGCTGGAACAGAGACCAGAGAGGCTGTGGAGTCTCCCCTCTCTGGAGATATCCAGTGTCTGGACACAATCCTGTGCCACGTGCTGTGGGATGACCCTGCTGGAGCAGGAAATCTGGGTCTTCCACCCTGACCATTCTGGGATTCTGTGGTGGGAAAACCCCAAATAAATCAGCCTGTGCAGCACTGAGGCTCTTACTTTGCAGGAGATGATTTTGGGATGCCCTTGGTGCTCTCCCCATCCTTTGCACAGCTCAAAGCACCACACCAGGCATGGAGGGGTGCAGGGATGGGTGTGGAGGGATGGTGGATGGATGGAGGGACAGATGGATGTGGATGGATGGATGAATGATGGAGGGATGAAGGGATGGATGTGGATGGATGGATGGGTGGATGTGGATGGATAGATGGATGGGAGGATGGAGGGAGGGACAGACGGATGAGGGATGGATGGAGGGACAGATGGACGGATGGATGGATGCAGGATGGATGGATGGATGGGTGGGTGTTGCCTTGGAGAGGGAAGCAGGGTTTGTGCAGGTGACAGAGAACAGGTCCAGCAGCAGTGGGGCTGTGCTGCAGCTCCTCATCGGTGGCTTTGCCTTGCTCAGCTTTGGGTGCCACCAGCTGTGCTTTTTGTTTTTGACAGTTGAGTGAAAATTAATTTCATCCCAGTGTTCCGTGGTGGTTTCCTGAGATACTGATGTTCTACAAGTCTCCAAAACTTGCATGCTTTAGTCACCAGCATTATTTTCCAGCTTCCAGCCCTCTCTTCCCCCAGACCTATTTCACTTTGACAGAGGCTTGGCACAATGTGTGAGAGCAGGAGAACGCTCAGGCCCAGGAGTGCTGCAGAAGTTTTGGCTTTTGCTCATCATCCTGTGGCACAAATATACAGAAATATATAGGCTGAGGGCGCTGGGAGCTTGTCCTTACCCATCCAGAGGTGGATGGGCTGACCTGGGCCCTGTTAACCTTCTCTTTTAAAGACGTCCCTGCTCAGGGTCATGGGGTTTTGCTTCCCTCCTCCCTCCTGGAGAGGCTTTCCTGACTCTCCATACATTGCTTTTTTCACTCAGCTTCTATTTATACCACCCTCAGCTTAAAGGTGACCCCTTGGTCTCTCCTCTGAGCTAAACTAAAAGTTGAAGCCTTTTTCCGAGCCCTGGGTAAACACGGCCTGGGCTGTATGGCCAGGAAAAAGTTGGTTTGGGCTCTCCAGCGTGGCTGTGGCGTTCAGGAGATGCTTATTCCAGCCAGCAAATCCAAACCAGCAGCAAGACAAGAACTGTAACTCGTGCTGGAGGAGGCTGGAGTGCTGTGAAGGAGGAATTTGGGAGGTGGAAACCGTTCGGGTGAGTTCTGTGTGGTGGTGCACGGCTGGATTGCGTCTCCCGGGCCCTGCTGAGATCCCAGCCTGGCCCGAGCGTTGGGGTGCGAAAGGAGCCAAGGAAAAGCTCCTTTCCAGATCTTTTGGAAGTCGGGGGCTGGATTTGGTCCCATCCCTGCCTGCAGATGTGTGTGATGCAGCTCAAGCAAACCCGGGTGCCGGAGTGCAGCTCCTGTTCAATCTTTGGGGTCCCTGAGGCCTCGGCAGGGGCAGATTTGCTGTTCAGGAAACTCAGATTGTGCAGGAAGTTTTCCAGCAAGGAAAGGGGGTGATCAAAGGCATCTGAGCAGGTGTTTTCTCTCCCATGGCCAGTCTCTCATCCTCCTGCCTCTCTCCAGTGCCAGCCTCATGGAAAAGGTTCCTCGGAGAGCGGCTCAGCTCTGAAGCCACTTCCCAAAACCCAGTGCCAGTGGAAGGAATCAGCGGGTGCTGCCGGTGCCCTCCGCCCTCAGGGGGATGTCTGCCTGTCCCCAGGGCCAGGAAAAAGGGACAAAACACCCCAACAAAGCCACGTGGCATGGGATGGAGCAGTCAGGACGCCCCAAATCTCCTGCAGCTGCTCCGGTTTCCAGCGGGAAGGAGCCAAAAACACAAACTTTGCGGAGGGAGCGAAGGGCCCCCATGAAAAATTCACAGCTCTGTGTGCCAGCAGGGATATCTGGCCCTGAACTGTTGGAAAATGAAAGCAATTCCTTTTTTTTCCACAGAGCAAAGCCACGTGTGGATGACTGATGGCCGTGATAGGGAGTGAGTCAGGCTTCCCTCCAGCTTGAGGAGTTGTCGGATTCGGGATAAGCACTGGGGGAAAGGGGAAGGTGGAGCCTCGGGCAAGGCTGGTTTGGGGCCTGTGACCTTGTGCTGTTTCACTGCACCCCTGGGATGTACCTGGAAGCTCCTCCAAGCCCTAAAGGCTGCCCAGAGTGAGATTTTGGCTTTGCTGAGCCCCAGCCTGCTGCGTTCTGCCAGGGAAGGCTTTCCTGCCGGGGAAAGGCTGGCACAGCAGCTTAGCAAAGCCCCATCCCAAAATCCAGCTCAGCCTGGCCATTCTGCTGGTGGTGCCTGCACCTCTTGGGCAGCAGGACATCGGGTGGAAGATGTGATCCTGTTCAAGCACAGAGGGGTGGATTTGGGCAAATATCTCAGTTTAGAAGCTGTGTGCAACAGGGAACGTCATCCTCACCTTCCCCGCTGAAATTCGAGATATATGGGGACAGGGAGAGTTTTTAGAAGCTCTTCCAAGCAGCTGGAGAGTGGAAGCAAAGTGGATTTTGCCCTGGGTGGATGGAAGGTCTGTTTTCCTGTGTCATTTGATCAGTTTTTGTGGGGCCACATCCCTGACTCCGATGTCTTTTCCTGCCTGAGCTCTAAATTGATCAGGTTTGCAGGATGGCTTTGATTCCATGAACTGTCACCCGTGAAAACAAGAAAGCATGGAAAGGAAAAGTGGTTAGTGTGACCTGGATGGAAGAACCCATTTCTAACCCTCCTTCAGCCCTGCGGGATAAGCACTTTTCTTACAAATGATATTGAGATTTTTATGCCCTGCATTTTGAAAATGTGTTATTTCTGCTGGAGCTAAAATGAGCATTTTTCTTGTTATTTACCATCCCTCTATGCAGTGCCGTGTGGCTAAAACTGCATTAATAACCTCAGTTTGTGCAGGATGAAGATAAACAGGGCACCACGACCACCAGCTCAGGGCCTTCGTCCCTAAAGCAAACCCATAATTGAGCTCTTCTGCTACGTGTGTGATTATTTGAGCTGGAATTCAAATTACCATTCCAAGTTCCTGATATCAAATTTGTTTTTCAGCACTGTGAGCTGAAATTATAGGTATGAAGTGGTGACACACTGAGGGACACTCCAGCACGGGGTGATCTTGTCAACCCCAGTGAGATTTCTACCTTTCCCTTTTCCTCTGAGGTGCGCAAGGAAAACCCCACACAGCTCTCAGATTCCAGAGTGCTGTGAGAACACTGAGTATTATTTGCTTTCTGCTTTAAGAAACATCATAAAAGGAGCTGATGTATGACCAAAACCCCTCTAAATCCCCAAATATACAATATAAAAGCAAAGGGGATGATGAGGATTCAACTTAATTCTGTATTAATGGCTCCTTTTGGGTCTTTTTTTTTTTTTTGCTGGTCTTGCTCCAAGTGTGAAGATCCCTCTTTGTGGGTATTTAGGACATCTGCAATATGTGAAGATGTCCTGGAGTAGGAAAAAGGCTGGAAAGCTCAGACCCCACTGAAGGCAGTGAGTTCTTTGCTGACTCGATGCTCTCTGCTCTGCAAAAAGAGAGATGTTCCTTCCCTGAAGCTTTTGTGTGAGAGCTGAGGCTGAGCTGAGTGCCTGGGAAATGGGGGGAAATTGCACTTTGCAGGGGTTTTAAGCGTTAAAGCTAAAAGGGAATAATGGCAAGGTCTGCATGGGCTGTGATGGTTCCACTACTGGGAACTCGCTGGGGTTTTGTGTGAAATGGGACCTGAGCCCCACCTGATCCAAAGCCTGTGGGATGCAAGGAAGCCCCTGGATCCTCATCCCCCCCAGCCTGAGGAATGTGCTCCCAGCATCCCCATTTCCACATGAAATGGGAAATGTGACCAGTTAATCACACTCTGATCATAAAATCGTTTAGGCTGGAAAAGATTTAAGCTCATCGAGTCCAACCCTTAACCAGCCCAGCGTGGCCAAGGTGACTTTCATCAAACTTTCCATCTTTTGGGGTTGCTTAAGCCCAAAATCTCAACGCCAGCTGGCGGAATTGCCAGGCCCTCTTTTTTCCCAGCTCCCATAATACCAGGATGACCTTTCCCAACCATCTGCAAAGCCCTGGAAATGCCGCAGGGTGGATTTGTATCGGCTCGGAGCTGGATCTTCGCAGCGCCTCCCAAATGTCAGGTGCCACAGCATCCAGCAGGGGATGTGCTCAGCTTCCCCTCTTCCTTCCCCAAGAGCACCTTGGTCACACCAGCTGTGGGTGAGGGGCATCGTCACTGAGGCTGGATGATTAAATGATTAAAAAGAGGATTAAAAAATGAACCAGTAGCCGGGAAAGATATTTCAGTTACCTGTGGGTGAGGCTGTAGTTCCCCAGTTTGAGTCTTTCCTGAGGACCTTTTCACCTTTCCGTGAAAGGGAAGTGACAGACGAAGAACCAGCCACCTCATTAAACAGTACCAACACATTTAATCGATGTTTTCTGCTGCTAATTGGCGTTCGAGTCCAGCTCATTTAGGTTTTAATCAGAACATCATTTCCCTCGGAGGAAGGGAGAGGATTGATTCCCTGCCCCTGGCAGGAGGATGATGTATTTACGTGGTGGGGACCTGTCCTGGGGGATGGCTGGAAGGGAGAGCTGGCACTTGGAGGGGGGTTTGGAGATCTATTTCTAGCACAGCTCACAGCTGTGGGAACACTGAGCAGGAAAATGTTCTGCTGGAAGGGTGGATTTGCAGAAATGAGCGGTTCAATAAGGAAACTTTGAGGGGTTTCATGGTTTCCCCTCTGTTGTTAAACCTCTGCTGATGGGTGAGGAATTGATTGTGGCCACATCTGAACCGGTTCAGGCAGGATCTGCCCAGCGGGGTGAGAGAAGTTTTGGGGCTACAGTCAACCCGTGTTTCAGCCCTGACCACTGAAGGCTGGCAGCGCCCAGGGCACGTTTTGATTTTGCTGCTCTCCTGCAGCTTCTGGGGGAAGGGGTGGAGTTGGTGTCATGTCCAGAGGGGAGCTGGTGCCGTGTCCCGAGGCTCTGCCCCACATCCCACCTTTTCCCCGTGTCATGGGCTTGAAGAAAAATCCAAACCCCCTCCAAATTTCAGCTTCTTTGCTGGGTACCACGGCCAGGCTTTGCAGGGGGGTTCAGAGGAGCTGAACTTCGCAGGGTGGAGTTGGTGTCATGTCCAGAGGGGAGCTGGTGCCGTGTCCCGAGGCTCTGCCCCACATCCCACCTTTTCCCCGTGTCATGGGCTTGAAGAAAAATCCAAACCCCCTCCAAATTTCAGCTTCTTTGCTGGGTACCACGGCCAGGCTTTGCAGGGGGGTTCAGAGGAGCTGAACTTCGCAGGATGAGCTGGAAGCACCGAGGATAAACCACCGGCACTTCCAGCAGCCCTTTCCTGGCTGCTCCCTCGAGCCCAGAGGAGGAATGAAGGGCACTGTCAGCATTTCTCAGCCAGGAGAAACACAGCCTGGATTTGGGGAGGGCTGTGCACAACGCTGCACTCCCAACACCGCTGGGGCTTGGAAGCACTCCCGTTTCTAGGGCTAATCCTGGAATTTGAAGAGTTCCTGGCATTTAGCCTGTCTGCAGCATCACAGCTGCCTTGCCAGGTTGTTTCTTGGAGCAAGGAGAAGTTTGTCCCTTCGCTGCTGAGCTCCGAGCTTTCCTTGGCTGCTCCCGGCACAGTCACCTCACTGGGACAGCTCTGCAGCCCTTGGCCTGGCTGTGCCACAGGTCAGAGGTGCTTTCACCCAGATTTGGGGTGGCTCGGGACCCTGTGGGGTGCTGATGAAGCCGGAGGAGCCCCTCTGGTTCACCCCACGGGCAGAATGTGCCCTCCTTTCCCTGAGGATCAGCAGGGCAGTGCTCCTTCCAGAGGAAAGAAGGATTAGAAGAAAAATAAGAAGTAAATAAAAGCCAAGAGCTGAGGTTTTGTAAATAGGGAAGGTGCCAGGAGGCTTTCCAGTGATTGCTCTTCCTCGATGGCAGGGACTGCGATTCCTGGCCGAAGTCCAGCAAGTGATTATCTCCCAGTTTAGGGTATTTGGGGATTTGGGTAAGAGCTTTATCCCACCTTTCCCATCTTCAAAGAGTTTTGGAGTCGTTGGGTAATTTGCTAAATCCTCCTGATTTCTCTGTCACTTTCCTTTTTCTCCTTGCCATCCATCCTTGCAGGAAATCCCCAGCAGAGCTCCTGCATCCGTAGTTTCCCATCTGCTTGGAGCACTTGAAGTGACCCCACTCCCTCCAGCCTCATCGCATCCCGGAGCTGCTGCTGGGAGAGCTTGGATACGCTCACTTGCTGCTTTCTTACCTCTTTTTCCCATTAAAAAAAAGTAGGAAAAGCCCCGGTTCTGCTGTGCCTGTCAGGGCCCCACGGTGGGTAGTGAGCTGGAGATGAGCGTTGTGCCCTTTCCCTGGGATTCACATTTGCAGGGAGCACCAGGGACTGGATGTGAGGGGGTCCTGCTGCCCCTCCCCACGCTCCCAGGGCTGAGAACCCCCAGGGAACGACAAAAATATCCCAGGGACACTCCAGCAGCGATGAGGGGCTGGGCTGGGCTGTGCTTCCCGTGGGATCTGATGTGCTGCAGCTGATCCAGGCTGGGAAAGTCTCTCGGCGACGTCCCGAATGTGGGACAGAAATAACCCAACAATCCACGTCTGGTTCCACCCTGGGAGCACAGGGGGACAGAGGAGGGCGAGCGGGGCCTGCAGCCAGCAGCAGAGGCAGGTGCTGGGCTCGGAGCTGCACTTCCAAGGGGCATTTTCCCGTAGAAATGCCAGTTTTCCTCTGCAATTCATCCTCCCTGTGCCTGTTGAGGAGGAAGGCAGTGCCATCATCCTCCGAGCACTCCGATTCCAGCCGCAGCACCTCGGGGGTTTTCCTCTTCGCCATTGTGCACCAGCTGCAATGATTAACCTGTTGTTTGCTGGGATATTTCCAGAGGAACGAGTAAATCCAGAGTGATGAGTGGCCCTCCTGGATTTCTAGCTGCTCCCTTTGTTTTCTGGCAGCTCTGTCAGCAGGATACGGATGGATTTGGCATTAAAATGCTGCTCCGGTGACCTTTCCAGTGGCATCGGAGTGGCCTTCCCATGGTGGCTTTGTTTGCAGCACTCAAGTGGGCCCAGTTTCCCAGGAGCAGGGATGCTCCAAGGCCTCCTCCCCACATCTCAGGTTTTTGAGGTCTCATAGCACCAGGAAATGCAGCACACACCTCCCTGACATTCCCCACACTGCTCCCATTCCTCCTTTTCTGTGGAAGCTGAGCTGGGTACCCTCCAGCAGCTCTCAGGGAAGATTTTTATATTCTTTTTTTTTTTTTTTTCAATTTCCCTTTATCTTCCGCGTTCCCCTCAGGGCTGTCCATCACCTCAGATTTTATTGCCTCCTCTAATTGCTTCTCTGAAGTCCAAGTGCAATATTACTCCGGGATCCTTTGGAATAACTTCCTGAGCTGCTGCAATCCCGTTCATCTCCTACTTCTGCCTCTCTTGATAAGCCCTATTGTACACTGCTTTTCATTTTGGCGTGTCAACACCGAGGCTGAGGCTCTGCACTTTGGCCTTTCAGCAAAGCAGGCTGGGGAGTGCTGCCTGCAGCGGGGAAAACGTGCAAAAATTGGGTTTTATTCTGTTCCTTTGTTTCTACAGATTGTGCCTTTCAGCGTTCTGCCACTGCTGCAGCTCCATCAGCTCCCAATTTGGGCTAATTTGGGGTTTAATTGTCCTTGGTGCTCTGTGGTTGTCCTAAGTGAGCACTCAGTGCTGGTGGGGTGCCCATGGGTTTGTGAGGTCAGAGCTGGACTGGTCTGGCTGGAATTTTTAAAGAGTTGAAGAGCAACAAATCCTCTCCTGAGGGCAAAAGGATGACTCTGGCTGGCGCTCAGTCCATCTTGGGGAGGTGACCACCCGCTCCCATCCCTGCAGCCAGGGTCAGCTGGGACAATCCCACTCATTTGGGGTATCCAGCTTTGGTAGATTTGCCTGGAATCAAGAGGATTTGGGGTTTTTTTGAATCGTGAAGTTAAAACTTGCTCAGTGCTGGGTTAATTGGATGAAAGCCTCGGACCAAGGAGTCAACGGGACCTTCTGGAGATGGGCCAGGCAGGCCCCCTCGGCCGACAGCCCGGCCGTCCCTGCAGGCCCCTCCTGCCCACAAGTGGAGCCCGCTCCCATTTTGCACCAGTTGCTGCCTTTCCCCCTCATTGAGTTTGATGCTGCTGCCAAGCAGGACTCCACAAAATGTTCATTTTGCCCTGGCACGGAGCCCCTGCCATCTGCTCCAGGCCACCTTCAGCTGCCAGCGTGTCAGGCTGCTCCAGAAAGGTGGTGAAGGGTCAGAAGTGCTGCTCAGGGTCTGCATTCTCACCCTGCTTTGCAGCTAATTACGACTACAGCCTTTAATTACTCTCATGTGAAAGCATTTTCAGTTTGGGGGCGCTGACCTGATCTCTGCCAATGTGGGCACGGGGTTTGGAGTTCCACTGGGGTTGGGGGTTGGGGTTTGCCATGTGATGGGGTGAGTTTCCTGATCAGCGTCTCCCAAATGCTCCTTCCTGTGCAGAAGGGTTGCTGCTGGATGGGAAATTTTGTGGGGTTTCTAATAAGGTTTTATCAAAGTCTAATTTTTCCTTGATAGAAGATTGGTTTAAAAAGCCTTTTAAAAAGCCCTTTTTTCTTTGGCTTTTATTTATGCCACTTCAGACTTTTACCTCTTTTACCTATTTTCCTCTTTTACCTTCTTTAAGAGCGAATTTTTGGTGGGAAAACCTCTATCTCAACAAACCAGAAGGGAAGGAGTGAGGTTTTCAGTATGAACAGCATTCCCTGTCCAAAAATCTGGAGCTGTTTGCTGGGTTTGCATTGTTTCTGTGCAGCTTTTCTGTCTTTTATTGCTGTTTCTGTCCATCTTTTAACATTCTCGCAGCAGGATTTCCCACAAACCACCAGGATTTCCTAATCTTTGGGGTCGTTTGATAGGAAAACCCCCCTGCATTTCGTGATGTAAGGCCTGATTTGATGCTGAGCTCTGACTGTGTGGAAGCCCTGTGGACCCACAGAGATCATTGCAAAATATGACCAAACCCCCTCCCCCCACCCTTTATTAAAATGGTTTTTATTAAATTGGTTCAGTTCCTCCTCTAATTTGAATTAAACCAGGCAGGATTTGTTTTCTATAGGATCCACAAAAAAGGATCCCATTTTTTGGTGGGATTTTTCTAAAATCCCATAAAATTTTGCTCTGTGCTGCGGGTGGTCAAACTGATCGTCCTAAAGCCACGCTGGCACTTGGTTTGGGATTTGTTTTTGGGATCTGTCACTCCACTCTGCCAACATCTGCTTCCCTTTGGGCATCACCTACCTCATCTCTCATCCTCTGCATGCCAGATCCTCTTCCCAGAGGAGCCTCGAATGAGGGAAGCGGAATTGCAACACCCTCGTGGGGATATTTTAAGGCCACCTCCCTGGAGAGCTTGCCCAAGGAGCTCAGCCCTGCAGGAGGAGGGATTTGGGGTTTGGGATTTGGGGTGCACACCTGGATGGGGTTGCAGGTAGGAACAGTCACCAATCCCTGCGCTCACCTCCTGGCTGTTGGGATGTTTTGGCCTTTGGGGAATGGTGGATGGAAATCTTTTCTTACCTCCTGGTCTCCCAGGATTTGCTGGAGAGAACTCCACTGGGGCTTCCAAAGGCAAATCGGGGCCTGGCTGCAGCACAGATGTCTGCAAGCAGCAATAGGCTGGGCTGAGCCCCACGCTCTGAGAGCAGAGGGGGGAGGGAGAAAGGAGAAGAAAGGGAAGGGAAAACGCAAAGCAGAAAATCATTAGAGATGACTTCAGCCCCTCGTGACAACATCAAAAGGGAAGAGTCATAAATTCGGATCCCATTAAATGCCGGGGGGAGCGGGAAAAGCCGTTGTGGGGCCACAGCTGCAGGTTTGGGGCGGGCAGAGCTCTGTCCTGGGTTTGTGGGGTGCACTGGGGGTGGGGGACACGGCTTTCACTCCCTGATTCCCTGGGATCAGGGGGTCCCAGGAGTGTTTGGGGTCTCAGTCCCACTTTAGGGATCCCGCGGGGTGTGAATCCCTCACACGTGGGGTTCATTTCCAAGTTTCCTCTCCGTTTTGCTGCCATCCTTTCCAAAGCCCAAGGCCTGTCCCTACCCCAGCACGAGTCCCTGAGGATTTGCTCTTTTTGCTTCCTGCTAATTTGGGATAACTGATTGGATACACATTAAAGCCATTGAGGGTTTTCTCTCCTGGGGCTTCCCCGGGCATGTCTCACTGGTTTATGCCTTTGTTTAACTGGATAATAATTCCATTTATCACTGTGAACATGGGGTTTTTTTGTCTTTCAGCTGTTTGAGGTTTTCTGCTTAATAATCCAAACTATTATCCCATTGTCCTAGCTGATCATCCAAAAAAAAAAAAAAAACCCAAGGAGAGAAATCTCTCATTGTCTTTGTTTTTCAGGTGTGAAATAGGTCCTGCTTTAAGGTTCGTTGTCTGCTGGACTGTATGGAAAGCAAAAAATCGTGGCCTAGGGGTTTTTCCTGTGCAGGGAATGGTGTTCCCTGGATGAGTGTGGTTTGTGCCTGGACAGAGCTTCTCGTGCCTCACAGCTGCAAATCCTGCAGCATCCAGAAAGGGATGTTGCAAGTTTGGAAAGTCTTCTAAAAGAACCAGAAAAGGAGTGGGAGAAAAAACAACAACAACTTAATTTTTAAGTGATTTGGGAGGGTCAGAGAGTTCTCGTGCGTTAAGATTTGCAGGACAGCACATTTATGTTTTTCTAAGATTGATTGTGAGTGACAGAAGTGTGGGACCTGTGTTGTAACACCAAGAAAAATCCCGTTGCTTCCTCGCAGCCCCCAGACAATGGCTAATTGTTCTAATTTGGGTCACTCCCCTGCTGGGCTGCAGCAGGAATTCTTCACCCGGGCCCTTTAATCATTAACGTTGGCCTCTTTTCTACGGGGCTTGGCCCCAGTGCAGCCCCCCGGGGCTCTGCCCATCCTCAGGGGTTCTGCTGCTGGAAGAGGAGCAGGGGAATGAATTTTTTAATGAAAACAAATTAATTTGCTGTAACATCTTTATCATTGGGTATGCGTCCTGTTCTGAACTCTCTCCTTCTGGAGAAATCGAATTTGGGGACCCAATCCTTGCCCGTGTGGTGATACAAGGAGGGCAGGCAGTGACTCGGGGGTTATTTGTGCCCAGTGGAACCACGGCCCTGCTCATCCCGGGGTTGTTTTCCCGTGGTGAAAACTCCCTCTGTTTCCAATTATCCCGGCAGAGAAACGAGGAAAACACCCAGGGGTGGCTCATTTGTGGTTAAAGGTGTTGTGCAGATGGTGGGTGAGGCCTCACCCACGGGATCAGGGCTCCCTGCAGCTTTGGCAGGACACAGATCCTGACTCCCAAGCTCCTCCTGCTCCCATTTATCCCTAGGGTTTGACCGATTCCCATTCCTGCATCCAGAGCAGCAGGAGCCTGGTGGTCCCCAGCACATGCCTGGGGCACCCATCCTGTATGAGGACAGACAGGGCTTGGCTGGTGCCTCTTCCCTTGTTTTCCAGCTGAACAAATCCCGTTGGAGCAGGGCTGTGGGTTGCACAGTGCCACGAATCCCATTCCCAGCTGAAATCTGTTAAGGGATTAAATCCTGTCAATCTCCGGCTCCTCCCAGCAGCCTTTTCCTTCTCCAGAGGGCCGGAGCAGAGTGGGAATGATGGGGAAAGAGGCCCTTTGCAGGGAAATCCTCTGCTCTCCCTGCATCCCTCCTGCTCTCCACACCACGTCCGAAGGCCGGGAATTGTGCTGGGGCTCTGCCAGCTTGGAGAGGACACGATCCTGTGGAAGCCAAGGCATTGCCCAAAAACTGCTCCCAAAAGCTGCTCCCCTGAGCTGAGCCTTGCAGCAGCTGGGCTTCGTGTGCTCCCCGAGTCATCCTGGAACTGCTCCGCAGCTTATCCTCAGAGCTTTCCAGCCAGCATGGATGGGAGGGAAAGAGGGAGCTGTGCAGCATTCCTGCTCCTCCCAGGAGCTGATTCAGGGGCTGCCCACAGCAGTTTTGCTGTGTGGGACCCAAGATTCTGTCCCAGGTGCAAGATCACAGCACTGGGAGCAAATTCCTGGATATTCCCAGCTGTGCGGCTGAGGGATCTGTAGGAGTTCAGCATTTATCAGCTGGTTGGGAGCACAGTGCTCAGGAAAAGGGCACATCCCAGCCTTTTTCCTCTCAGCAGCGTCAGCTGGGAAAGCTGAGCTCTGTGTGCTCTGTCCCATCTCTCCCGCCCCGGAATGGAGGCAGTTCTCCTCTCAGAGTTTGGGAATCAGATAACAAATGCACATTCCCACTCCCTGAGTGATGTTGGAGGGCCAACATCTTCTGTGCTGCCTGCCCTGTGTGTTATTTCAGCAGCATTTGCTGCTGGGATTGGGCTCTGGTGGGGAGAAAACGCAATTCTTGTGCTTGGTGATTGTCCTTTCCCTGGAAAGGGCGCTCAGGGTTTCCCAAACCCCAGCGCTGTGGCATCCAGGCTCTGCAGGTTGAGGTTTCCCTGCCCTCTGCCCACAAAAAATCAGCTTGATATCGACCTTCCATGAGTGATGTGACGCAGATGTGATGGGGATGTGGCAGAAAAACCTCCTGGCCGTCGATGTGGATGTTGTGGGAAGCGTTTCATCGCTGGAAGCAGCAGGGGAGGACAGCAGGATCTGCCCGAAGGGGTTTGTGGCTTCTCTTCCACCATTCCTGAGGGTGCTGATGGTGCAGGGCAGAGGGCTGGATGGGGAGTCAGCGGTGTTATTCCAAGCCAGAGGGAGCATCCCACAGGACCGGTGCTTGGCATCATCCCTCCTCCGGGCTAATCCGCTCACCCCGGGGCTCTCCCCATTCCCCAGCGGGGTTCAAACCTTGCCAGCACAAGCTGGGCTGGTTTTTAAGCTGATTTTCAAGCTGATTCCCTTTCCAAACGAGTTCTTGGGCTCAGTCCCACCAGGGTGTGCGTCAGCTCCAATTATTTCCTGATAGACTTGGATCAGGAACAGGGAAAAGCTTTTGTTTGGGCCGTGAGAGGAGCTCTTGGCACTGCACCAGCAAAGTCCCTTCTCGTGCACACGAGTTTTGGGGCTGCTCTGGGAAGGAGTTGCAGAAGTTTGGGTAAAAACCTAAAAATGGGGGTCCCTGAAGCACAGAGTTTGTGTGTCACCCATGGCAACGAGATGTGCAGAAGGAAAGAGCCCATCCTGTGCCTTAGAAAGGCTCTGAAATGGGAATTTTATTTATCCCAGTGCTAAACTGGGGCCTTTATCTACAGGAGTTGATGTGTGCAGGAATGACGTGCTCTAAATCATATTTTAAACCCCCCAAAACCAGAAGTATCCCAGGACCTGCAGGGCTTGGGAGTTGAGCTGGTGAAGAAAAAGGGTGAAAGAGTCGGGATGGCCACGGAAGGATGAGCTGGATGTGGAGAGAGGATTAAAATATTCCTTGTCCTGCTCCTGCCTCTTTGCTCGGAGCCCTCAGAGCGCGGTGCCAGCATGGCTGGGCCGGGTTCTGCTGAGCTGAGCTCCTTCGGGCTGAATTACCCGGGAATTGTTTTGATGGGAAGTTCGGGCCCGAGCTTCCCTCAGCCATCTGGAGCTCTGGGAGCTGCTCGAGGGGAAAAAACCCTCATTGGAGAGGCAAGATGGCCGTGGCACATCTGAACCAGCAAAATTTGGGTGTTGTTTTTTTTTTTTTTACCTTCTCAGCTCCTCCACGTTCCTCTTGCGAATCATTTCGCTTCCCCAGCAGTTCAGCTGGGTAACACTGGAGACAGCTTTAATTGTCTCTTCCAGGGTTATATTGGAGGCAATTTGTAGCACGAAATTCCAGCCCTGTGTCCTTCCCCCTCACGATTTTAGCACATTGTTTCCTTCTCAGGGCCGCGTTTTGCAGGGAGGCCTCGGGGCTGGAAACCCGCCCCCGATCTCTGAGGGTGGACTCTGCTGCTTCAGGGGCTGCTTAAAAATAATTAAAAAAAAAAAAAAAAGGAAGCTGCTGGCACCTGGCAGCTCGCTGAGGGGGAAAAAAAAAATAGGGAGGTGTTAAAATTTGTGGTGTTTTCTTCTCACCTTGGGGCTGGTGCTTCCACAGCCACGGAGGTGCTGCTGGCAGCGCTGCCTTCCCAAAATGTTTTGAGGCCCTAACTGAGGAATTGCCTGTGTTTCAGTGGGAAACACGAAGTAAAACCTTGTCTTTCTTCATTTTCTCGGTGTTAATTCCACAGGCTGAGCCTCCCAGGGTTCATCCAACTCCCAGGCCCGGGGCTGGTTCTTCCCACAGGGCCTCCGGTGGGAGAGGAGCTGTGGGAATGCCTGAGGAATGAAATTTGTGGGATTAAACCCCCGATTTGGAGTTCAGCGCGGTGGTGAACAAGGTGTTGAAAAGCAAGGATTTAAACGTGCTCCTATAAACCCAGATTTCCTGGGAATCAGCAGGCGGGGCTGGCAGAGGCCCAGGTGGAGTGTGGCTCGTGGTTCGGGGCGTTTTCCATCCCCCGTGTCCTGCTGGGATCCCTGGAGCTGGGGTTTCTACCTGAAATCCCCTGGCACTGCCTGCCTTCAGTGCAGATGGGGCTGGGCGAGCATCATCCTGCAATTATCAGGGGAAAAGCAGCTGGAAAATCAGCTTGTGATTAATGGGAATCACTGTGTGGGTACCTGGATATATGTGGGAATAAACCCCCCCAATGTACGCCAAGGCTTCGTTCTTAGAGTGGAGTCAAATCCCACAAATCCTGAGGTGATATTTCTGCCCCAGCCATCTGCAGAAATGCTCTTTTTTCTCCTGGTTTTGTGGTTGTTGTGTTTCTTTTCTTTTTTTACCCTGCTGTAATTGTTTCTCTGTACACCCCCAAGTGATTTGTCAAAATCCCGGTTGCTCCCTGGTAATTCAATATTTATGACATCTTTATAGGGCTGGTCCCGCTCTACTGACTCAGAGGTGGGGAGGGGGGGAATAAATTGCATAAATTGCATAAATGAGGCTGCAAAACCTGAGCTCTCAGGGAGGCTGTGAAGGCAGCAATAATTGGCTGTCCAGGCAGAGCAGATGCAGCACCTTCCTCAGCATTCCTGCCTGGCTTTCCCCACACAATCCTTGTGGATGAACAGCCCAGGCCGACTGTTTATTGTAGGGTTTCCTCTTTCATTCCTGTATCTTCCCTAATGATGCAGCAGTTTGGTAAAACCAGGCAGGCAGCACAAATTGTCACATCTTGGATCTTTTTTTATCATTATTGATCTTTCAGTCAGGTTCATCTCTGCCTGTGACCTTTCAGAGAGCAAGAGAGGCACAGCAGGATGGGTGGTTTGAATTACTGGATGTCAGATTATGTGTATGAAAATCCTGAAATGAAACATGTTTGAACGGTCTGGATACCGAGGGTTATGTTTCATTTTATTTTTATTTAAAGATAATGAAATTAAAATAACAAATTTTAAAAAATATATAGATTATCATATATAAAATTAGAAATTAAATAGAAAATCTTTCTATTTTAGGACCCAAAATTTCTACAGCCAAATCCTTAGAAACTTGCAGAGCTCAAGTTTTTCAAGCCAGTATCCCTTGGGCTGGAAATTTGAGTCAAATTGAGAAGGCAGTTTTTCTTCATGTTTTTATTTTTCCTAACAATGAAATATTGTGAGATTTTCCCTTCCCAAGACTCCACCAGCTCGCAAAACCTCTGGGAAGCAGTTTTTGGTGGTAATAGGTGGGTAATGTAATCAAATTTAATCAACCTCTGCCAGGTTTTAGTGCTGGAAGCTGCTGCATGGTGTCAAGTGATAACAGAATGATAATTAGTAATAATTATAATAATAATAATAATATGCCTGCAGTATGTGAGCAATCAGAGAGGTTTTTTCCCCCTTCCTAGACAGTTTTGAGGATGGTCCTTTCAGTCTTCCTGGCTCCCAGCTGAAGCCACTCCAGGCTTGGAGCATCTCCTGGGTGTGGTGACAACGCTGCAGAGCCCTCACCCGGTGTCCATTCCATGTTTTTTCAGGAAGGGGACTCCCTGGGAGCCATGGAGAAGCTCTGCAGGCAGCTCACCTACCACCTGAGCCCCCACTCGCAGTGGAGACGCCAGGGCATCATGAAGAGGAAGCCGCAGTCCTGGTGAGTCCCCGCTGGGTCACTGTCCCCAGGCTGGCCTTGCCGCCCCTCAGGGCCACCGGGGGCTGGGGAGGGTGAGAAGTGGGGTTTTCCATGGTGGTTTTGGCAAATGTGGGAGCTGCCTGCTGCTCCCTGCAGCCACAGGGGGAACAAATCCAGCGGGAGGAAGGGAAGGGCTCGAAGCCGGGAGGGAGCTGGGGTTTTTTTTTTTTTTACCTTGGCACAACCTCCCAGCTTGGCACGACCTCCAAAATCCTCCTTCCTCTCCAATCTCACCAGCATTTCCCCCGTTTCTGGTTCCTTCATGCTCCCCTGGAGAGGTTTTCCTCTATTGCCATCTTCCTTTCCCTGTTGCAGAGGAGAGCAGCACGTCAGTGCCTGGGGAGGAGGAACGGTCAGGAAAACCTGAGCCATCCCTCCCCCAAACATCCCTTGTCTCCCAAACCGCTACAAGGCCTCCTAATTAGCTGGTAATTAATGTCCAGGCACATGTCACCGTGCACACCGTGGCTTGCAGTTTGCACAGAAGGAATTTTGTTGTTAAAAGTAGGGGGAAAATCACCCCAAATCCCCTCCTCATCCAGCTCCTCAGCAAAGCATTCCCAGCGGGTGTCATCCTGGATCCGCAGAGCTGAGAAACCTGTGGGTGAGGCTGATGGGAATAGAAAGGGCTGCTTGTTTGTCTGATGTTGGGCATTATATATTTATTATTTTTGCTTAAGGAAGCGAGAAACAGAGACGGAGCCGCAATCTGGGAGAGTCAGGATTTGGATCCCGGTGCTGGCTCGTGGTCCCAGGAGAGTTCTGGTTGTAATGCAGCTGTAGTGGGAATTAATCCAATGGGGGAAAAAAAATTTTAATAGAGAAGGAGAGGGAAGGAACGTGGTCACAGGAGGGAAAAAGACACAAGGAAATAAAGGATTGTGTGGCCAAATAGGATTAAGAGCATATTTTCCAGGGATCTGGCTCAGCATCCTTACAAAGTGCTGTCCTGAGAGAACAAAACATGGAGAAATGTATTTAATTATCAATGATAACCACATTTTTGGTGCTTTTTAAGGTGTATTGATGGCTAAAATGTGCAGTTTCCAATAAAGCAGCAGAAATTGAGGGAGAGTTGGAGCTCCCAGGCTGTGTCCCGGGGGCACACGGAGCTGGTAATGACCCGGCAGCTCATTACCCTCGTGGGGTTTCCTCTTAATTAGAATAAGAAATGCTCACCCCTTATCGCCCCATCAGGGCATTGTTAAAGTCACACTGATGCTGCATCGGGGAGCTCTTTACAGCCCCCAAAACCACACGAAATCCTTGAAAACGGGAAAAAAATGTCAAGCCCTGCTTCGTGCCCCTCTGCCTTTAATTACCAATCCCTGTCCTTAATCCCCGGCCTGGGATGAGCAGCGGTGCGAGCACAGCCTCGTGCCCGAGATTTGCAGGGCTTTATCTGCAGCCTTTCCTTGGAGCAGCCGGGAAATAGCTGAGGTTTTCCAGAGGTTTAAGAGCAGGGATGAGGTTTCGGCTGTCAACGAGCCCTGACCACATGGAAGTGACCTCAGGGCCGCCAGCGTGGGACGCTGGCTGCTGGTTCTGCCCCAGCCAGGCTTTGGAGGGTGGGATTTTCTTGGATTTCTGGTTTGGATGCTCTTTTAGGAGGTGGCCGTGAGCTGAACCCTTCGCTGGAAGTTGAAGTCAGCCTTTTGCTAAGGTCTGAATGCCACAGCACCCGGGTTTTATAGCTGGGGTTGGAGTTTCCAAGTGCCCTGTGCTGCTCCCAGGGGAATCACGAGCTCCTATTCCCAGATGTTGGCATTGCCCTGCTGCCAGATCTTGCAGGAACTCCCCAATATTAGGGATCCACCCTTTTTTGTGTGTCTGCTCCAGGGAAAACCGCTTCCCTTCATCCCACACCCGCCGTATCCATTGCAGGGGATAGCGGGAAGCAGAGCAGCGGGAGGAGGAGGATGGGGATGGAGGATGGAGCTGATTTTTTGGCCGGGCAGCCAGAGCGGGAGGCTGCGCTTCCCAATCCCATCTCCTCCCAGGAATCCCGTCCGGCCTGGCTGTGCTAAATCCGGGGAGACACTCCCAGCACTGGCTCTGCTCTGCTGCCTGGCACCGGCGCCCCCAGACCTCTGCCAAATGACCTTATTTTTTTGGCACATTATAAATCTGTCTGGCTCTCCCTCGCTGTCTCCGCGCCTCCCTCGGAATACATTAAACATCCAGGGATGAAAATCAGAGAAAGCCAACAGCACCAGGATGAAGCCAGCCTGCTAAAGTCATTTCCCTGCGCCTGGCTCTGCCTGGGGACACGATTCCAGGGTGGAATTAGCTCCTGGAATCTCTCCGCTCCTGGAATCTCCCTGCTCCTGCTGCTGCCAAGCGCTCGCCGTCAGCATCACAAGAGAGACACCGGGAATCAAAGCTCCCGTAATTGCTTCGGGCTGGGAGAGAGGAGGTGTTTCCCAGGGGAAACGCCCTCCGTGGCTTTCCCATCCCGCGGGGATGTCCCGTTCCTTTCCCGGCTGCGGTAGGAATGGGCCAGGAATGCAGCGGGGAGGATGAAGCAGCGGGCACCAGCTGAAGGAACAGCAGATATCCGTGTTGTAACTCCAAACTGACATCACATAAACCCTTTTCCCCCCCACAGAATTCCCGTTCATGCCCTTGCAGGAAGCAGGGAATGATTTAGGGTGAAGCAGCTCGGTTCATATGGAATTTAATGGGGTCAATCTGGACCTAAATTCGTGGATTTTGGAACTCTGCTGCCGCTGTGCAATAAGCAGAGAAACCCCCACATGTCCGTACCAGGGTGAGCCAGTGTGGCACTTTCTAACCCCATTTTTTGTTTCACAGCTCTCAGCCCTCGCTCGTGCAAATCCCCCAGCGCTGGCACACGGGAAGAGCCAGGAGCTGATCCTTTTCCCACTTCTCCTGGGTTTTCCAGGTGGTTTTCCTTAGCTCCAGCCCACTCTTTTCTTTGCCACTTGTCCTTTCTGCTGGTGACACTTGGGACTCAGCCTGAACTCCCCGTGGCTCCCTCAACACCCTGTAATGTGAAATCGTTAGAAATCACCTTGAAAACAGCAGGAAAATGAATAATTTGGGAGAGCTTTTGGAAATGCGGAGGCTCCTTGAGGGTGTGGCAGATTTAACCCTTGGTTGGGGTTAACCCCAGATTTAACCCTGGCAGATTTAACCCTGGGGTTTAACCTCGGATTTAACCTGAGGGTTGGATGTTCTCCATGGCATTTGGCATCCAGGTACGAACAACGGAAGGTGTTTGGATTTAGTGATGAATTTACAGAGGTCGAGCAGCCTCATTTTGATGGCAGGAATGATCTTTTACCATCCCACTCCTGATTTCATCGGGGGCACAAAATATTGAAGGAATGCTGGGTGCTGGGTTTTCACGCTGGCAGTGCCTGCTTGCATTGCTTTGCAAAGGAAAAAAATCTTTTAAAAAGGAGTTTTCACGGTGGGAGAAGCCCTTTGGAAAACAGAAAGGGAATGTTTGTGGCTGGGAATCCTCTGCTGTGGCAGCTGGTGGGCGAGCAAGAGGAAAAGTTGGAGCTCCTGCAACAAACGGTCCCTTCAGAGCATCCAACGCAAATCCAGGCGGTGGGAGGAGGCTGGAGCAGGGTCTCCTGGTCATTAAAATCCCATTTCTGTGTGTGCTGGGAGCTGCTGCAGGAGAGCAGGGAACGTGGGAGCTGGAGCCTTCGGGATGTGGGTGGGATCCCTTCTCCCTGTGCCCATGGAATGTTGTTGTCCCCCTGTTCCATGGAGCAGAGGGGACAGAGGAGGCTACAAATGCTGCACAACTCAGGCTGGCTGCTGGGATTTGGGGCGCTGGTGTAGTTTTCCACCTTTTGCAGTGGAAAACGGGCGATTCCCAAACCTCCCTGCTCTTTCCAGTGGGTCCTGAGGCTCTGGGCGCGCAGAAAAGCGAAGCTCTGGCTCCTGGTGCTTTTCCAGGTTGGGAAGTAGTGGGATGCTCAGCCCTGGCTTAGAGGTGGGTCCTGCATCCCGCAGGAGGAGGTGGGTGAGGGTCAGAGCTGCTCCTGGCCAGGGTGGATCTGCTGATTTTGGCTGGATCGCATCACCACGGCCGAGGGCTGCAGCCTGGGTGGTCACTGAGCCCATAAATCCTTGTCCTCAGGAGATAAATTCCTGGGTTGGTGGCTCAGTTCATTCCCAGGATGGGCACTAAATTCCAGCTCCTGTCTGCCTGTGCCGGGGTGGAGCAGAGCTTTCCCCTCGGCGTTCCTGTGGCACAGAAAGATTTGTGCTTAATTACTCTGTTATTCCTGTTAATTGCCCTGACAGCTCGTGAGAGGCCACCTCTGAGCATGTCCGACCCTCCTCTCGGGACTGAGGGCTGGAAATTAGGATTTAATCACTGTTTACTGTTGATATTCAGCATTTAAATCCCAGCAATAACTGGGAATGGGGAGGGTTAACCACAGGCACTGAGTAATCCTCTCTAATAAATGACTTAATGCGATGGAAAGGCCCGGAGTGACCCAGGAGGGAGCTAAGATTTTTGGGAGAGAGTGTGGAAAACCTTTGGGAGACACCTTTGGTTTGGGCTGGTTCACACAGGACTCAGCCAGCTTAATAAACCGGGAATATTTTCCCTGCTTTGGCAGAAATGTTTGGAAATTTGTGGTGCTGAAGAGCAGGAGGGGGCTGGTCCCAGCAGGGCAGTGGGGTTTGGCTCTTCCCCACAGCAAATGAGGAGCTGTGATGGGGTTCAGGGCACACAAAGAGGAAAAAAAAAGGAACTTTTGGAGGTACCAATAAGGAGAAATAGTTGGATGTGGGTGATTTTATCCCAGGAATGCCCTTTTCATCACCTTTGTCCTCACCTCGCTTTCCTCCATGGCCGTGGGGCATTTCCTCCATCTGCCAGTCTGGGACTCTCTGGACTTTTTATAGCTACTCAAGATGTGACTTTTCTCTTTCTCTTACTGCTGGGATGGGAACAAACCCTGATGTGCCCTGTCAGTTGTTCCCTTCCCAGTGCTCCTCCACATGATGCTGCTCCTTGGGTTGATTCCCTTTGGCACGGGGCTGGCTGGGAGCACGGTGCCTGCTGGGTTTGTGCTCTCCCGTGGTCTGTGGGACTCCCAAACTGCTCCTTTGCTTTGTGGGAAATCTGGGAAATCCATTTTCCAACACATCTGAACGGGAGCAACATTTGGGGCTGGTCCTTTGCGTGCACCGAGGTGCCTGCCTGGGATTTGGGATTTATTGTGGAACCCCAAATGAGGGTTTGAGCGGGGTGGGCAGGTTGCTTCCTAGAAAAAAGGGAAAATCCCAACTCTCTGAAGCTGGGATGCAGCTCCCTGGAGCCAGGCAGGCATCACAGCACTCGCTCCTCCTTGCCATGTAGAAATCCCAATGAACCTCTTCCCCAAAAATGCTGTTTAATGTGCAAACATCCCCTCTGGCAGCTCCAGGGGTTTGTGACCCTGCAAAAACCGCGGTGAAATGTTTCATCCCAGTGGGAATGGGGTGTGGTGTTGGGGTGGGGGGGAGGAGGAGCAGGCCAGCAATCAGCCAGGACAGGCTGAGTGGGAAGAAGGGAGGGATTTCATCCAGCTGGAGATGGAGGCTCCTGAATGGGAGAGGAATTTAAAAAAAAAAAGAAAGAAAGAAAGAAAGAAATCTCTGTCGTTTTAAAGTCGATAATGTACAGCACTAAGAGGCTTTGGAGTTAAATAATTCCCTTTTCAGGCTCGTGGGGTATAAATCCAGGGTGTCAGGGTGTCCCTGGTGTGCACTTTAGCCCTGGACTGGGGAGGGGGTGTCAGGCAGGGAGGGATGGACCTGGCAGTGCACAGGCGTGTCCTCAGCTGCTCCCGGTGTGCTGATCTTACAGCAAAATAGAGGCTGGAAACAAACCCAAGGAATTCCTTTTCCACCCTGTTCTCCCTGCTGGATGATGCTGAAGGGCCCCAGAGCACAGAGCAAGCAGCTCAGTTCAGGCTCCAGAGGTTGGGAAGGAAAATGCTTCTTGTTGAATTTAGAGAGTCAGAGGCCTTTGGCACGAGGAGAACGGGGCTAAACTGTGAACAGATGCAATGTCTGGTGTGCGGGGAAAGGTGGGATGCTGCAAATCCGGGGGAGGAAAGATTTGTGAGGGCCGTGGTTGAGAAATAATCCTGCAACGTGTGGCAGTGAAAGGAGCTGCCACCATCGTGGCATCATCAAGGCTGGAAAAACCTTCTGACATCAAGTCCACCACGAAGCCAAGTGCACATCACATCTTTTAAATGCCTCCAGGTATCCTTTAAATAACTCCAGGGGGTTACTGCTGATGATATTTTAGAGAAATCTGATTTTTCCTGCGCTTGTTGGAGCGGGAGCTGTGGGATCTGCCCCCTGTTTCCTGGAAAACCTGAGCAAACCACACCAGGCAGGGAGGGTGAGCAGGAGCTGAAATCACTCCTTGCCACTGAGAGCTATTTGGCCACCAGATCAGCAGGTTTGGGGTGGAAGTGAGTTCTTTCCTCAGCTGGATTTGGCTGGGGGAGAGGTTTTCCCTCTGAGGAGGGCTGCAGCTCCTGGCACACCGTGCCCAGCCGGGAGCTGGCACTAACCGAGACCTGGTTCTGAAGCTGAACTGTAAATAATTCATGGGCTGAACTGTAAATAATTCATGAAATGCCAGCCGGGTTGGTGGCACAGGGCTGTCACCACCAAGGGACTTCAGGGTTTCCACTGGCTCAGTGTGTAAAACGAGCCCTTCCCCTGCTCCTCGTCTGGATTTGCCCCAGAACTGAGAACAATTGACCCAAACTGCAAAGCCCCATTTCCTCCCACTGATGAACACTGACCCTGACAAAGGCTTGGATTGCTTTGGCTGCTCCTGACAGCCAGAAATGCTGGGAAATAAAGCAGGAAGGACCTGAGGCTGGGATGAGGTCATGTGGAGCAGCAGGACACCTCTCCCCACTGACTTTTCCCTCACACTTTCGCTGCAGCCTTCAAAGCTTCGGGTGGTCACAGGCCCTACCTGGGGTTTAAAACTTGGATTTCGAGCCAACCTCATCCTCCTTTTTCCTCTCTGGCCCTGCAGCTGAACTCAGGGATAACGTAGTGGTTTTCCTCCCCTCAGAGGGAACATCCATCCTGCTGCCATCGCTCTCCTCCCACCTCCTTGCACTTCGGTGCTGGAGCCTCCTTAAATGTGTTTTTTTGTCTTGTGCCTGATGAGAAAAGGCCTTTGACTGTGAAAAGTGTGGGGTTTTTAATTTATTTTTTTGCAATAATTACTCCTCTGCTTCTGGGCAGAGTGGAAATGAGATTCTCTATTGACACATGGCGGGGATTATTTAAATCCATCCCCGTTGCTCGGGCCGCGGAGCGGGGAACCAACCGGTAGAAACTGTTATTAAACGAGGAAATCAGCAGCTAAAATAATTCATCTCCCCGCCTTGGAAGTCGTCCAGACACTCTGATGATTTGTCTTGTCTCAAACAACCACCGACTCCGGTTTTTTCGGTGGTGAGGGCAATTTGGTGCCTTGCCTGGGGCCTGGATGCTGCTCCGTGGGGGAAAGGCATCGCTCCCCCAGCAGCGGTGCCCATTTAATCACCCCAGCCCGGCCTGGCTGTCACCCCGGGCTATATTTCCCAATTAAGACAATCAAGCTCGATGATGGAGCTTTGAACGGCGCTTTTTACATTTATTTTATTTCCTAAGCCCTTCCAGCCGGCGAGGGCCGGTGAATGAAGGTGTTCAGTGAGCTCATCCATCACTTGGACTGGGGGTGAATTCCCATCTCCCGCCGCTGCTGCTCTCTTGGAATGGAAATAACGCTTTAAAAGAACAAATTTTACTTTTGCTGCAAACGGGGACGGCGACAGCGGGGGGTTGTGGCACAACCAGGGATTTCTGTGTGTCCCCTCTGGGTCCCCATGGGTGACACAGCCTGGGCCCATCCCCTTCCACTCCGACCCTTCATCCCCGCACACCCCTTGGCTCCTGGGAGGTGGGGTGGAGGAAAAAAAAGCCCCTCTGGAGCGTCTGAAGCACAGAAGGTTCTTTTGCATCTCAAAAGGGGCTGTTGGCACCTCCAGGAAAAAGTCCAAAGCCCCTGCCCAGCTCGCAGTTTTTCCAGGCCTTGCCAGCCTGTGTTTTGACACATGGCAGTCCCTGACAAACGAGGCATCCAGCCCCAAGGCTGATCCCTTTTGTCCAGCAATATGTTCTTCCAGGTGTTTTACTCTCCCTCTGGCCAGGATTAGGGCCAGACTGGGGAGCTGGGGGAGGGTTTTTTGGGATGAATCCGCCCTCGTGTGCTGAAGGTCACTCCTCTCCGTGCTCTAGGGAATGGGGATTATTCCTTGGCAGCTCCTGGCCTGGCAGAAATGCCCATCTGGAGCCACTTCAGCATTCCCTGCTTTAATCAGCTGCTGGATCACCCTGAGTGCCCAAACGGGGCTCCTTAGCCCAAAGATGATGTGCTGGAGACTTGGGAGGGGGGGGAAACCTGTGTTGACATAATATGGAGAAATGAGTTGGGAAGATTTGTTGTTGGGCTGACCTTTCCAGCACCGTCGGCTGAACAGCCAGCTCGGAGCACAGTGACACAAACCCTCATCACCGATGGGCGCAGAGAGCAGAGAAAAAGGCAAAATATTTGCTTTTGGAGGGCCTGTGCTGGCGCAGGGGAGCCGAACAGGGAAAATCCAGGGAAGGTTTTTGTGGTTTTCCTGCTTGTCCAGCAGAATTTGCCGTGCCGTGGGGACTGGGGGAGCTGGGCAGGGTTTGGCTGTGCAGAGAGGGATCGCGTTCCTGCTCTGTTATACCCACTTGGCAGCTCTGCTCTCAGCTCTGTTTTCGTCTTTGGGGGGAGCTGGAGGCTGAGATCCCCCCCATTAGCAGGGAATGATCTGCCAAGAGCAATGGAGCGCTGGGGGAAGAGGGAGTTTGCTTTGGGCAGCTCAAGCTGTTCCCTGTTCCCTGTGGTTTTTTCCCTTTGTTTGGCTTTGCAGGAATGGCTGCAGCCGCTTTCTGCTGCCCCTGGGCTCGGGGAAGGGGCTCTCAAAATGAAATATGCCCCAAAAACTGTGCCCAGCAGGAAAAGCAACCCAGAGGGTGCCCAGAAGTCAGGTTCAACCCCTGCGGCAGTGACAGAGGAAGAGAGGGATGCTGAGAAATCCTCCCATTGGAACAGCAGATGAAAAAGCCACCCCAAAAAATCCCTTTTTCTCTTGAAGACGGGGCAGGGAAGTGGCAGTGGGTCAGGCTGGATCCTGTTATTCCTCACTGGAGGAGAGCTGAGGGTACAATGGTGGCTCTGTTCTGCTGGGCTGAGGGGGACCCAGTATTTTGTGTTAATGGGAAGCAGATGCATCCCAGTGTGGGAATTCCCAGCGCCAGGGCAGGGAGGGTGTGAGGGAGCAGCCCCGCACTGCTCGAGGCTCCTTATCCCAAAGCTGCCTGATCCCAGGGATCCCATCCCTCCCTCTGGGAGCCCTGCAGGGAGGCAGCATGGCCACAGGAGCAGGCTTTTCCTGGCCAACATCACAGCTGTGCATCGAAACCCAGGTGAAACAGAGCTTTTTTGGCTCGATAGACGTGGAAACTGTGATTTAAACTGGCCAAACGTCAGGTGAGAGGCTCTTGGCTGCCTCACTGTGTCCAGCTCCTCCTCCTTTGGCTGCTGCAGCCGAGACCTCCAGGCTGTGCAGCTCCTCCAGCGCAAATCCCTGGATGTTCTTTGGGATGTTCTGTGCCCGGGAGGGGCTTCCTGATCCCTGGATGTGGCTGGAGGCCACCAGCCCCAGATGGGACATCACAGATCCATCCCCCGGGTCCCTGTCCCCCCAAAACCAGCCGTGCCCAGTCAGGCTGGAGCAGGAGCTGGAGTTTTCCCTCTGATCCATCCCTGAGCGTGGCAGGTTCCGTGTTGGGCTTCACTTTGGACACCAGAGCTGTTGGGATTTTGGTGGGAATTGCGGGATTTGGCGAGGAATAGGGACCTGCCAAGGATCGGGGGGGGAAAGGGGAAAAATGGGGGGTGATGGCAGCTCCTGGCTCTGGAGAAATCCCTTCCCAAGGAGTGAGAGGGACAAGCAGGACCCTGGGAGCCGGGCTGGCGGCTGCCTCTGTGCTCTGGCTCTCCTCGGAGCAAGAGGGGAGCTCAGCCTGCCTAAACTCTTCCAAATGTGATCTGTGCTCCAATAAAATAAACAGTTTAGGGAAAGCCGAGCCCCAGGCACACACTCTGGCAGCTGATCACTCCCTAATTGCAGGAAGAGCAGTTGGGAGAGGGGTTTTTGGGATTTTTTTTTTTTTCATTTCTTCGGTCTTGTTTCTGATGAGAAAACTGGGCGGGAGGAGCAGGGTTGAAGCTTCTCTCCCCACCCCCAAAAATCCTGGGGTTTCCCCCTTTGTATGAATGGAATTCGAGTTATTTCAAGGAACAGGAAACACAAGCAGCCTCCGCTAAGTGTGAACCTCAAACCCTCAGCGGGGGCCTGGAGTTCTCCACAATTTTTCCTGGTGTTGTTTTGTAGTTTGACAGCACCGGCGCAGGTTTGAGGGCTGGGAGAGGATTTTGGTGGGCAGAGGTGAATCAGAGGCGTTGCCTCGCAAGCCTGGCTGTTGCCTGGGTGTTTCCTCCGTCCCAAAACTCCCCCGGGGCTCTGGAACGGGATGGAGATAATTAACACCAGCCCCTTCCATCTGCAAATAGCCACGACAAAACTCATTTTCCCCTGCAGTTTGTGGTGAGGGGACAGGGCAGGAGCAGCCACACTCTCCCCCTCACTTTTGGGGTCACATCCAGCCTGTTAACGGGGTCGTTCCTTCCGAAAATCAAACAGAGCGGCAACAAAACCAAAGGGAGAGGCTGGAATTAAGGATTTTAGGGAAAACTCCATCCTGCTTTTCCAGAAAAGGGCTGGAGCTGTGGCCAGCACTGCTGCTCTCCATCCCATCTCTCTCCCTTTTCTTCTTCCTACTCTTCTTTCTCTTTTTTAAAACGTATTGGCAGCCAGTTGTGTGGTTTTAAGAGCAAATTATTAGGAATTTCTTTTCCTGTGCCCTCTTCCCTTTGGACACTGAGGGCTGCAAATGGATTTAAAGGCCCTTTTCCCAACCAGCCCAGCTTCCTCTCTCTCCCTAGTGGGGATTGCTCGTGTAAATCCAATATGATTTGGGTATTTTTGTACCTACTCAATCATAAAAGTCCCTTTCCAAGAGTCTTTCCAGCATTTCCCCCCCCTCCTGTGTTAGAATCTGAGGAAAATGCCGTTTGTTTTATGGCAGACTCTCATTTATTACAACACAAATCCTTATTTTGGGCCAGCTCTTTTCCAGGGAGTCATTTGCAGAAGCAACGAGCCCAGCACTGTTTTCCTTTGAATTCCTGATTGTTTTTCCCTGGGCATTTGAGCAAATTGCCTCTCCTGCAAATGCAGGTTCTTAACGGGGTGTTAGCTGCAGCTCCTTATTCCACCAGAGTAGAGTTTGTTGGAAAAATTCCAGCAGTTTCTGTATAAAAACAGAAGTTTGGGAGCAAATTGTATGGTAGGGAGGATGATATAAATACATTTTATTTTGGGGAGGATGGGATAGGAAAACGGAGTTCTCCAGCAGCAGGCTATTTACATTTTTTGCACTAAATGAAATAGAATTATAGCAAAGCATTTTGATGGCTCCCAAGTGCTTGTTTTTAGCATTTTGTTTAGCAGGAAATTAAAAACAAGTTGAAGGAGGGGGAAATGATGGTTCTGAAACAGAGCAAGGACCTTTCCTTTCCCTCCACATCCCAGTCCAGGCCCCTGGAGCTGGATGTGCTGTATGCAAATGAGCTGCTTAATTGGCCCTGCTGGAGATATTGATCAAGGTGATAACAGAAATCCATTTTCTGAGGAGCTGGTGGCGTTTAAAGGTTTAATTGGGTCCTTTTGCTGAGTGGCACGGGGACACTGAGGGGCTGTGACACAGCTGGGGATGGGGGGGTGCAGGGGA
>VYZQ01047508.1:30187-82337 GCA_013400655.1 Mystacornis crossleyi | reverse complement strand
TTTTTTTTTTTTTTTTTTTTTGTTATTCATCTTTGGATTGTTTCCAGTCTGAAAGCATCTTTCTGGTCCAAGAACTGTACAGAATATATCAGGCAATCCTCTAGGGGCACTGAAAGAAAGTCTAAAACTCCCTCCCCCACGACTCTTACACAGTCAACACATATCCTTTTGATTTCAGACCTTGTTTTAGGTCTACGCAAGAAAGGCTTTGACATCTTTAATCGGGTTTGGTTGTTTTTTTCCCTTTAGTTTTGATTTCTTCCAGTTTTCTGGATAGATTTCACACAGCTTGCTACCACAGCTCTAGAGGACAATAAAAAAATGTATGAGAACTCCTCCAAAGTATGTGTTTGCAAGGAGTGCTATGCCAGGAACATCATTACCAGAGTCCCAGTAACTAATCCAGAACCGTTGCCATAACTTTTAGGTGTACCAGGGGCACTGAAACCCATGCTGAAATACTTGGCAAGCCTGCCCTTAAACTGGGATATATTGTATTGATATTGGCTATGATCAACCACAACATTCTTTGGTTTTGAGGTAGTATTTCTGAAGGGGGAGGGTTTGCAATGCCAGTTCTTGTCATATGTTTTCCTGTCTCACCCTATCTCCAAGCCCAGCTAATCTGATGATATCCAACTGTCCTAATGAGCTGCATCTACTCCTAGGCTGAGGCGTTGACAGCTGCCTGTTCTATTGCCAACAAAAACTTCTGAGACAACTGTATCTCATTCCTGCAAGTACGCAAATCGCGTAGTTTCTAGCACAAATATGAGATATAATGATATTTCTTTTAGTTGATCCAGGTCTAAAGAGAGGTGTGTGAAAAATGCGATCCAGCACTCAATTACTTCCTCACGTGCAGTTTAATCCCTCATCTGGAAACAAGGTTTATGTCTACTGGTTACAGAGAAATCAAGGGCTCGTGTCCTTTACAGCAGAGGTACAGTCACATGGGCTAAGGTCAGTGGGAAGGACATGTTCCTGCAATTAATGTTGGCATGTGTTTATTTATATTTTTATACATTGGTAATTCTTCCATGTGCTGTTCTTGGATTCAGAGCTCTTGGCAAGAGCTTCAGCTTGTTCTTATTCACGTAGGATTTAACGCACTTAAATCTTCACCACCACCTTTACCATCTCAAGCACAGGGGATTTGCTTTCTTGCCCAAAGCTGTTGGACCCACAGACTCATCAACCTTTCCTTCCCCTGGACTGCAGGTCCAAAGCCCAGAAACTGGGTAACAGGTAACACCAGGCTCCCAACAGGCCATTAAAAACTACTCACAACCTCTGGAGAGAAAACTACCTGAAACAGAGACTGAATTTGCAGGAAAACTTTTGTCTTGGGGGACTACAGTGTCCACAGCAATAACAGACAACAATCCTCAAAGATGGAGAGGAAACACAGAGAAACACTGATTTTGATCCAAATGCAGTCAGAATAAATAGAAGCAACTGCTCCAGTCACAGCTGATCAGGGCAACTCATCTCCATGCAGAAATAATAGTTCTCCTTGTCAAAAGAAAAACCCGTGTCTACCCTCTGCCCTTCATAAATTTTAAGACTTGCCAGATTCCAGGAATCATAGAAAATACTATTAAGCCAGGGCCAAGGGGCAGAAAATCTAGGAGAAGCACTTCTAGTCCGGTCAAACTCTTGTAGCAGCACCGTTGTGGCCTCTCCTGTGCCAGCCTTTTACACCGTTTTCACAGCTGAAGGTAGGACCCATACTTCAATTCAGCTTTGCCTCAGTAAGTTCCTCACACACATACAAGCTCAAAACCTCAAGACTCTTGTCTAGGATAAGGCTGGGAAGGAAGGAGAGTTTGTTATTGTTCTAAGGGGTTTATTTAGGGTTTTTTTATTAATTCTTGGGATATGCTCAAACATTGCAATGGTTGAGACCATATAAGTAGCTAGATTAGAGAAACAGACATAACAGTGGTATTGGATGCAGAAATAAAAGCCATTGCCAGTTGCATGGGAAGAGAGGACAAATTAATAAACATCGATCATATCATCTGAAACCACCAGGCTTGGAAAAGCCTCTTTATTTTAGGAAAAATCCACTGAAAGATGCCAGGGCAAGATCTACTATCTGACTTTTTCTCAGGAGTATAATTGCCATTGAGGAAGAAAAGGATTTTTGAGGATCCATAAATCCAGGAATCTTCTATGCCATTATCTTTTAGTCAGTAAGATCTATGGACAAATACAAGGGTTGGTTTGTTTGATAGGGCTTATTTTTGTTTTTATTTTAAATCTGTAGTTTTCCCTAAGCTTTTTCTCTAAATGTTTTTTGTGATGAAAAATTGCATGCCATCCCAGGATGATGTACAAACCAGGATCCCAGGATGATTGAGTACAAACTGAATGCAAAGGCAAGCAAAATATCCAAACACATCTAACTCCTGATATCTCTTGAGTACAAGATGGTCTCACCTCTACAGGACCTTCTCCACTGTTAGCAGATTCAACACACCGCCAAGAAGGCAGGGAAAAATTAGGAAGAAATGATAAGTATATATGGACTGAATGTCAGTGCAACTATACTATAAGTTCTATCCCAGCCTATGAGGCCAGAAAGGTATTTTCAGTTCCTGGTGTCATTTACAAAGATGCTTCCGAAGGAACACAGACTGTGCCATTTTGGGGAGGGAGGAATTGGTTTCTTGAGGATTACTCAAAACTTATTTAATAAGAAGGTTTCTGTATTTCGTCACAGCTAGAGACCAATCATTGCAACACAGATAGAAAAGCTGGAGGCTGAAAGAAGAAAAATTCTCTGATTTAACCCGAGTTCCTTACACATGCAGCTGGTGTGGGCAAAATGCGTCCAGGTTCTGTGAAGTGCGAGATACTGAATATCTCTGTCTGCCTCAGCAATATTTGGAGCTTTACATTGAGCTGAGTGCTCAAATCCCAGAAGGTGGCATTGGGAGGCCAATCTCTTGGGACATCGTTGGTGTCAAATTCTTTGAGGATACTTGAGTAGACTAAATGCATCACAGTGAGGTGACATTTACCTTCTATAGAGCATGAAGAAGACCATATGTTATAAAACTGTGCTCGGCTTTGGTTTCCTCTGTAAAAGAAAAATATTAAAGAATAAACCCAAACATAACTGCAACAAAGTTTTAATAAACTTGAGGTACTGATTCAAGATGGGGATGCCCAAAATACACACTAAGGGTGAAATGCTGGCACCATGAATATCAGCAAGAAAATCTCCTGGTGTCTGCATTGGAACTGTGTCCATACAGTTTATCCAGACAAAGACAGTATAAACACCAGAGGCTCAATTGTCCCTGAGCTAACAGAGCTCAGTTGTTTAAGCGCAGGAAACGGCCCACCCTTTTCCCACCTTTGTACACCCAGGCAGGGGTCAGACACAGCGTAGCTGCCACAAGGGCAAGGCTGATCCGAGCTAATGTCTGACATAGGGTGAGAGAGGCAGGGGGATGGCAGAGCTGCTGCCCTGGACCTCTGCCAGTGACTGCAGAGGTGGCACAAATGGGCAGAATATATGGTCAGTCTGTGAAAATGCCCTGTGGCAAGCAGATACATTCTACCAATTGTCTTGGAGAAACTGGCTTAAACCACTGCTCCAGACAGTTTTCTTTCTTAAAGTCAATACTCAGGTGAAAGAAGGGTTCCAATAGTTTCCCTTAATAGTCTCCTTATATGGGAAAGAAGTACAAAAGTACTACTGTCATTGACACAACACAATCCCACCTCCTTCCAGTGTCTTTTGCTACCATAACAGGATCCTGAAGTAGTTGTTTTTAGTTCAGGATTAAGATGATTTCATCCTTCACGTTCTTTATCTGAAACGAGTACATACTTCTCTCATTCTTCATATCTGTCTTGATTATTCACCTTTGGTAATGGAACATGTAACAGGAGTGGGAAGGCATGAGTTCACTCCTGGGGAGTGCCTCTGCAGGCAAAATGAGATACAAGTACAAAAATCAAAAGCCATGATGGAAAACTATTTTTTCATTTTCTCTTAACCTAAAAACTCAAGGCAAAATAGTTGCCCAGGCCTCTCCAGGAGCTCTCCACATGTTAAGCATTGTGAAGCCCCTATCTTGGGAATAGTGGGATCAGGCATTGAGAGCTGAATTTCCATGCTACATAGACATGCACACATTTAATCCGGTTGTGGTTTCCATAATATGCAAGGATTCTAAAGTCAGCTCTGGTTTGACTCATCAGTTCCAGCTAATTTTCAAGCTAAGGACTCTAATAAGCAGATTCAAGAGCATCTGGGCAAATTCAGCTCCAACCAATTTGCCTCGAGAACATCCTTTGAATACATTTGCATAGTCTGTGCTCACAAAGCTACATAAAACACGCTTTGCCAGCTGCTGGCTGGGCCCCTCAGCCTGGCACACTGTTGTCACAGCTGAATATCCACTGAAGCTGTGACAAAGTGATTATAGTCATTCACTTTTCCTTTAGTTGATATTATGTGTACCCCTGTACCATGGTGTGCAACAAATTCCTGGAATAATGATGATTTAAAAGTTGGACAGGCAGTGTGCAGGCAGTGGGCTCATGCCCCAAATCACTGTGCCACTACCTTGACCTGATGACAGGATGTCTGAGAGTAGGAATGCAGAGCCATCACTAGCACTGGGCTTGGCTTTCCCTCTGCAGTGCCAAGTTTGATAGTCTCTTTGGTGATCCAGGCACATGCCCATTAAGAAGGTTTATTTTAAAGAGGTCAGGTAGCAGCTGATGGGTGGTAGGAATGTTTTAGTATTCCAAAACAGGCAGTGTTCGAATGAACAATCTACAGATGCGAACGTCAGCAGATGTATTGGCAATACCACATGCTAGAGTCTGTGAACTCAGAGTACTTGCTGTTTGGTGCCTAATTATAGTCCCTGGAGCAGTTCATTACTTGCAACATATTGGGATCCTGGTCAGATTTGGAGTCCTTTTGTGCCAGGTGCTTCACAAACACAAATGCCAGCTCTGGTAGACCCTACAAGCTAAGACCCTACGAAGTCTCCCCCATGTGCTGAACTTTCTGCACAGCTGTACTTCACTAGGTTTAGTCTGATCTGTGCAGATACACAGTTCTATTGTGTTCTAGCTCAATATCCATTAACACCTACTGAACCCTCTGCAACTGCTTAAAAGCATGAAGTAAGTCATGCACATAAATGTTTGTAGAATGTGGGGCTTAATAAAGACCAGCAGCAATACAGGCAGAGGAAAGCTTGAGTGAGAGGGAAGATACAAGTAACCATAAGGGGGACTTGTGATTACATAGCCTGGCTACATACATAATTTGTGGGCTTCACGGTTCGGGAATTTTGTTTGTTTGCTTAATGTAAATGAGCAAGGGAATTTTAAGAATCCCTGCCACCTACTGAAGCCAGAGCTGCAGTGTTGTAGGCCTCGCCCAGTGCTTTTATAAGTCCTTCCTTGTTCAGCAAAACACTTGGCCATGTTTTGCACTCTAAGAGAAGAATACCAAATAGCATGTTCTCGGCAAGAAGTGGCTATTGCCTGCAAACTAAAAACCCAAATAAACATGTTATCCCCAAAATATTCCTGTACAATGAGCATACAGAGGGAGGAGCCCGTGAGGTTTGGGGGTGATTTTTCTTTCAATATTTCTGAATTCTTTTCTGTGTTCCTTGGCTAGCTCTAACTAAAACCACCTTTGGGAGTGTTCTGTATTCAGTCTAATTTAGATGTACCCAATTTAGATGCAAGTTCTCACCATGCATCACTTTCAGAACAAGTTCCTTTGTAAGCTGATGACAGAAAATGTTTATAGTCCTATTATACTCGAGTAAAAATGCAAACTGAGTAATGGATGTAATATTTTTCCTTCGGTTTACTGGAGTTTATTTCCCTGTTGTGCAAAGTTTTGTCACAAACTCACTTTGTCTTGACTCATACTTTTTGTTCTCCATGAGTAGTTTAACAAGTTCGGGGAATTTGCGGAGTGCATTTGTTTTGGAGTGACAATATTTCCAGGGAACCAGAATTCCTAAAACCAATTATGTTAATCAGAAATATGTTGTAACTACTCTGCCTTGGGAACACTGAGATAACAGATCACCTTTAACTTACTGACACACTTTTGAGTTTTGGCTACTGAATAGTTGCAACAATCTACGCATTGAGTATCAGCTATTTGTAGCACTTGGCAAACAGGATAAAAAAAGGTGAAATTGATTTTTTATCAGCTCTCTGCAGGTCTAAAAGTCTTATTTAACAAAGAGTTTCTATACTTACTGAAGTTAAGCATACACTGAAGATAAGCAAAAGCCTGAAAGCTTTGCTGAATTCACACTCGCTTAGGTAAGGTTACAGGGTTTTTGCTTAATCTGGGCCACAGCTAACAGCTGAGTAGTGATACTGGGTGCAACAACTGCGACTCCAAGGAGGGTGTGGATGCTATTTTTGACCCACTTACATTGATTGCTATTCAAGTTTTGTGTCAGTTACAACATGTTACAAAGACACAGAGAATCTACAAACAAGCCCAAGTTACCTTCTTGGTTTAATGAAACCTCACTTCAGAGCCCTTCAATTTTTTACCTTGCCTGGTGGCTTTCTTTCCACCCCAGCGTGCCAAGTTGGCTGATCTTACTGAATATTGATATGTGAAAGAAACAAGCGTCCCCTTTACTTAACATGGGTCTTGTTTGCTCTTCCTGGCATTGGATCTTTATTACATCTGCAGGGAGGGTTAGCGTTTAATCTGTGTGTTATTGCAATGTGTCTCCATCAAGATAGAGGCATGCCCCAGCAGGACTAGATGCTGTGAAAGTTCAGGTTGCTGGTCTTTGCTTCCAGCAAAGGAAATAATGTTTTAGCCACCCATGTTGAATTGCCAGTGGCCAACATGGAAAACTTTGTAGACCAAAAGCTACCAGACCACTGATATGTGCGATGCCCAAGATGCAGCTCAGGGACCAGCAAGTCAAAGGCTGAATCTTCAATATTCGACTGAAGTTTTGATCTTGTTAAGCTTGACTTGCCTAAGAAATCTTCCTTCATGATATTAAACCTACTGGTTTAAACATGAACCCAATCCCTTCCTTACTGAAATTCTCCCTGAATGGAGTTAGGAGAAGCCAAAACTTGTGGATTACCCCAGACAAAGAACTATGAGCAGGCATTATGGGCTTTGGGTGGAACAAAACAGAACTCAGTAATGATTAGAAATCACAGGATCACACTCTCAAACCAAACACGAGGTCCTTACAAGTTTTGCTCTGAAATGAGTGGGAGGGAGGCTTTCAGGGCTATGTCAGTGCAACACACCTTTGCCATAACTTTGGTTGACAGTTCTCCCAGTGTACCTGCCTATGGACAAAGCGTACTTTCCAAAGTATTTATGACTTTCACGTACAGACCTTGTTCTTTCCAACAAAAGCAAATGAAGCTCATGAAGAAAGACACTTAGATTATTACAATCTGCTGACACACATGAAAAAAAGTGTTTTTTTTTTTCAACTCAAAATAGTCAGAATACCCCTATGAAATATTCTTTCTCACACAACATACTGTTTTCTCATTATGTGTGTTGACATTTTTCAGACTGACCTCAGCTAGATATTTTGTTCCGGAGTCCCCATTTAGTGGAACATTTAAACAATAACACTTTGAAGCATGCTCAGTCTTTCTTTTGAAGTCCATTCAGGCTCTGCCCTAGGGTCAGCAGGCGCATTCCAGCAATGATGCACAGACCATCTGCTGTACAAGTTTAAATCCCACTGGTCCTATACCTAGAGGTACTAAAATGTTGCATAACTAGCACTGAAAAACAGCCTGTCAGTTCAGATGGAGTTTGGATTTACTCCTATAGCTCTCTTATGCTCCCGCTGGAGGGCCTGTGCACAGTAACCTTTGAGTGTGGTTTCTGGGAATTACAAAGTAATGATATAAATAATAAAAAGACATTAAGTTCTCACATTCAAAACCTTTATTTTCCTTTGCCCGTTTACACCCTGGCTCTGTGATTCCTTGAGTTCACTGTCTGGCATGTCATTTAGGTGCCTTCCTATTCCAGACTTTTCACTTAGGTGGGCTCTGGCTAAGTTATCCTAAATAGTGATCCATGGCTTAGTGTCAGTTGCTGAACAAGGGAAAACCAGGATGGTGCAATATAAGGGCTGAATCTTTCAAGAAAATTCCAATGATACAGATGACCAGGGCCTATTTACTTGGGTAAGAATCTGACATCAAAAACATGACAAAAATCTCTGCAAAAAATATGTCTATATATTTTATCCATTGTGCTTTAATGTTAACTAGTCATTATTAAACTTAACAATGCATTGGCTGAGGTTAATGTATATCAGACCCAAGCACTACTGGTCTCATTGATGTTATGTAAACATAGAGGAAGGAGTGGTCCCTGCCCTTGGGAGTTTAAAATCTAAACTTGGACAATACACTTCAAACACATGGTATATCCTGCAGGCTGAATTACCAAACTTCAATCAGCATTAGCCTTAACAATTAATTTATGTTGCACATATATTCTGCATTTGGGGGCATTACATCCAACGGCCCCTTGACAGAAAGGTGAGTATATATACATGCTGACCTTTTAATGGTGCAGAAGGACATGGCAACAAGCAGGAATAGGTCAGCTGAGACCTGTGGGATGGAGTATGGCACAAGGGTGAGCATGGCAGAGAGCCATAAATAGGGTGCAAAAAAGGAGACATGGAAGTCTTGTGGCATAAGTGAAGGAGAACAGCCATATCAAAGCAAGCTTTTTTCAGAGCAGCTCTAGCACTCGTTGAGCACCAAAAGAAGTGGGCACATTTCCACTTTGAGTATCTGTCACTTATTTAGATACCTCCTTGGAAACTGAGTTCTCTGGAAAATCTGTCCTCAGCAGTGGGTGCTGAGCACTAGACAATCTGGCCTGTTCATTTTCTCAGTATGTGGTTCATCTGTTCTAAGGAACAAGTCCTTCTGGAAATGGGGAAAAAAAAGGCAGAAAGAAGTGTTGGATACAGAAAAGCATGCAAGCTGCCTCATGGGCTAATGATCAAGAAAGGCAGAACAAACAAAATTTCATAAACCAGATGAAGTCAAACGTCTTATAAACACTGCAGTAGTCCAGGAAAGATGGTGAACATGGGTTAAAGCACTGAGTAAGGGTCAGAAGATATGAACTGGCTGACTTGCTTCATCTCCCTGCACAAAATGTTCATATCTGACCAAAAAAAAAAGAAAAAATATGTGGAACAGGAATATTTGACCCACTACCCTGCGGGAAGAAACGGTGAATATTAGTTAAGATCAAAACATGGCCTCAGAAGGAAGGAGCAGCCCATGGGGTTAAGGGGAGATCATCTGAGGCTTTCTGCCTCCCTAAAACAGAGTTGAAAACTGCACAACAGAGCATGAAGGCACCTAAAGCTGAAGAGCATAATGTGGGACACACTTCCATGTAGGCAGAAATCCAGCCCCCAGCTGTGGAGGGATATAAATCTGCCATTTGTTAGCCACGCCACATGATGGAGTGTGACGTAGCACTAGTGGTAGCCAGTCAACCTTTTAGTTAGAGCTCCTCGGACCTTGCTGTCACCTCTGAACTCTCTCGATCAAAATAGTCACCTTTTGCATAATGCACCTCTCCCTGCGTCACCTCCAAACTTGTCCTTGCATCTCCCTGGTGGGATCCTGTAAGAGGATTGGGTGGGCCACGAGGGAGCAACTCCATTGTGTGAGCACAAAAAGCCAAGTTCATTAGCAAGCAGGCATCTCAGAACCAGTCGTAGAAAAAAAGAGAGTGGATTTGCCATTAAATCGGATTCTTGGAGGTTTTCCTCAACACAACTCCCTCTTTAAAGCTAACAGGAGCAATTGAGAAAACTGCTCAGTAATTCCTGAGTTCCATTCCGAGCTCTGACATTAACTCTGAGGCCAATATAATCCTCTTGTTCCTTACAATAAAGCCTCAATCCTCCCCTGCTGTAAATCAGCCTAACGCCATTCACACAAGTTAGTGTTACCCTATTGGAAGATTTGGTTCAGAAATTAGGGCACCACGGGACAGGATCACGCAGAAATACCCAGGAAAATTTGTTCCCCAGAGAAGTTTACACTGCAAAACAGGGATATGTGTACTTGTGAGCTGTCCTCATGACATTTTGGGCCCACGGAGCTGTTACCTCCTGACAGGACATGTTCCTGTGAGATGCAGGTTTATGAGTGATGGATATCTCTCAGGATAATTAACCATCTTCAGTAGCTGCTGCCAGTGAAGGGAGGGAGCTTTGCAGTGCCCGCTGCACAGCCATAGATTCATTCTGCAGAGGAGCTGCCAGAGACTTGCTTTGTGCAGGGTCCAGTTCAAAGGGGCCAGGTCAGGAGCTGGGAATGACCAAAAATTTAAACAAGGTTCCTAGTTCACATCCATTACGATTTTCTAGTTACATTTGTTCTCTTCTTGGTAAACAGCAAATATTTTCTTGGAATCAGTCTAATTTCTTATGCCAGTGGCAAAGTAAACCCCAGCTCATCATGGATGTGTCCTTTCCAAAAAATTACCACAAAAATGTCTGAAACCCTATAAAGGCCGTTAATGACTATAAATCTCCATAGGGCTTTTTCCCCCCCCTCCTCTTCCCTCTTTTCTCCTTGCTCTGATGAGCTGGTGAGTTGGGAATGGCTTTAAATACCACAATAGTCATGGCAGGACATCAAGAAAGAAAAAGGAACAGGGTTTTGAAATACTTGTGTAAGGCTCCAAGCACTTGAGTTGGTGCTTAGCTGACTGGCGTGTACCACAGAGCAGTCAGATGATCTCTGCAGCTTTGGGAAATAGGAGAAACTCTGGAGAAGGGTGGGGGGGAAATGGTCTCTCCCACATTGGTCTTTATTGTCTTATGGATTTTATCACAGTATTGTTCTTTATTTCCTGCTATTTATAGGCTCTCATGTTTTGTGCTGCTTTCATGTTTGTGTTATCTGCCTTCCCATGACATGCTTCACCCCAGCCCTTGCATACAGCTGGGTCCATAAAGGCCAGGCACGTGGTTTGGAATGGCACATCCGGGCTCATCTTCTTTCCCTGGGCAATGCATGCAAACTGCCCTTTTCTGAAGCACTGAGAAACCCACTGAACAAGATGGTGATTTAAATGATGGTGGTTGCTCTGCACACTCTCAATAAAGGGACTGAAGAGTCTGTCACTGGGCTTTTGGTTATCAAGCAATGGCACTCTTTAAAAGCCCCAGGCAACGATGCTGGGGCTGTTTGCTCTGAAGTCCACATTTTACAATTAATTTAAACCATCAGCACATCAGTACATGACTTGGTGATAACCACTCCGAAAACTTCACCTGACTTCTTTTATAACTCTTGTCTTTGTGCAAGGTACTGCAGAAAGAATGTGCTACAGGGGCTATCCCTGTCCTAATTCCCTGTGATTTAGGGATGTAACTCCACTGACCTGAACTAGCAAAAGTGAAGTTAGTTCTGGTTTGAAACAAGTATGAGTTTTCTAAAAGTCACATCCTTGCCGTAATAAACTTGCTGCCTAAAAAGTGGTTCCAAAAGGCCATGGGGCTAGAAGTAAAAATGGGGGGGGATGAAAAATAGTGCTGAAATCACTCAAGTCAGTGATTGAATCCTATCAATATCCTTGTACCTCACCCCAGAGTAGTGTCTAGGTAGCCAAAACACCAACTCCCAGCATAAAGCAGAAACCAGGCTGCTGGTTAGGCAGGCTGGCACTGAGGGATTTGCTCCCACCAACAGTCCCTTTTGTCCACTTAGGAACTGACAACAAGCCTCTTGCATGATTCCAAAACTTGCATCACTTCTCGTGTACCAAGTAGCCTGCCTTGGAAGGATCCACACACCTCAGTGCCAGTAACAACAGGAAAACCCCTCCACCTAAACAGAGAGGAAAAGCAAGCCCTGCTCTGGGATCCTTTCACAACACTTACCCAGTAGCAACACCTGCTATGGGCTGCTGGAGAATTTTAAAGAAAATTAAACACTTGCATAAAGACGAAGCCAGGCTTGGGCAGCTTTTGCTGATGGGATTTTTGGGCAAGTTACTTCCACTCTTTTACCTGTGAGTGTGTGCAAAACGGCCACAGAACATCATTCTTCTGTGCTGTGGAGCAGCATAAAGGCTGCTGTTTGCCAAGGGCTCTCATTCTGTTTTGCCTCAAATTGTGTCTATTTTGGAAACATCCCTTGAAAAAAGAAGCATATTTTTTCTGTAAGCAGTGTGAAGTACAGGTTTTATTCAGACAGTTAGACACAGGTTTCTGTAGCTATCCTCACTCCTTGTAGCAGCCAGACTGAAAGAGGAGACAGGATGGAAATTGGAAGCATCTGTAATGCGCCAGACTAAGCAAAGATAAAGTGTGGTGCAAGGAGAATTAAGTGGTAGCAAAGAGCATGTTCATGTTGGTGAATCCCAGGATTCTTTTTAGGTGCTACTAAGAAGCAAGTTTATGTCAAGCCATGAGCATCACTAAAGTACATTCCTTGTCTCCTAAGCACCAGTGAGTCCCAAAAGCTGCCATTGAAAATTTTTAGTATCCATTACAGGGAAATCAATTGCAAACAATGAGGGGAAAGCTATGCGAAAATTCTTTTTCAGGGTGAGATGAAAAAAATGCCAATAGCAACTCCACAACACTGGAAAACAAAGACCAGACCAACTCTCATTCCATCTGAGAAACAAAAGTGTGAAACCAAAGGTTTTCAGCAGGGACTGCTGCAAAGGCTTAAAAGATAGTGGCTCTGGAGCAACTGCTATAACACACAGCCCCAGCCCTCCCCAAAAGTGCCAAGTGCCTTAATGTCCATGCGGATCAGTGTGATAGAGGGTGTCACCTCTCCCAAGCCCAGAAGTTACAGTCTCCTTCTGTCCTATTTTTCAGCTGGTGAAAATCTGGCTGTTTTCAGCTTGGTGTCTGGTACGAGCCAACTCCTGTTTATCTCCTGAGCCACACTTTCCAGCGTGTCATCAGGTGCCCTCTTGGCCACCATCTAAGGAGCACTGACAGGTTGCAGTAGTTTTCCAGTCAGACTCTGAAATGGTTATTCACACTTTTATCATGGCAAGATTAGATTATTGTAATTCTTTATTGGCTGCCTTCCCAAAAGGGGCTCTGCACAAACTGCAGATGGTGTGAAATATGGCCGGCAGGATTTGAGTTAAGAAGGGACAGTATCATCCATTCTGTTAAAACCTCTACCTTGGCAACTGGTTAGACAGCAAATTGATTTCAAACCTGTCCTTCTTCCCGCGGTGCCCAGCTGAGGCCAGGTCTCTGTCACCAGTATTGTGATTCATTACGGTCCAGAGTACTTCACCCAGGCTCACACTACCTGGTGAATAATTCTCTGAGGAGTGACTTCAAGAAAGTGAGGGAAGTATAAACATGATTTCCATCTGCTCATTCTACTTTAAAGCCTGTGCAAAAGCTGGGCGGGATACTGCAATTACACCCTTCGCAAACATCACGCAGTGTCAAGGATCAAGCTGCTCTTACTGAACTGCCCTAACCAAAACTGCAGCCTAAAGACCCCTGTTCCGGCCACCTGCCTCCAAACCACAGCCCTCCGCTGGCGTGGCTGGGGAGAAATGGCAATGCCAACCTTATACCTCCTAATGCCTCCCACAGAGGCAGCCATCTAAATGCAGCACATGCCCAAAGCTCTTCTAATTTTCAGATGGCAAATACCTTCCAACCCCAGTGTGAGCCTCCAAGGGGACACTCGAACAGCAGCCAGCTCCCTGCTCCTGCTCTAGCGCTGCAGGGCCTCATCAGATAATACAGACTGCTGGTACGTGTTCCTATGTGCCATCTTTCACTTTGTGTAAACAGTGGCTGCACAAACAATTGATAGGATAATAACTGGCTTCATACAGACCAGCACAAATAAAACCTTCCGGTGTTTTGGGCTTTTGTCTTTTTAGAACCTTTCCTTTCTGGAAGAGGGTGATACGAAAGGTGTATTCCTTCCCATTTGTTTTGTTTTCATATAAAGCCCAGGAGTTAAAATTTTCCCTGATTTAGCTCATAGTGCCTAAACTCTTACAGGCCTTTCGTGTAAGGGAAACGTCTTGGGTGGGCTCTAATTAGAATCTAGTAAAGAATGTTCATTTGGCTTCTTTTTATTAACTGTAATTTACACAGCAGAATGTGATTTGCTGCATAAGGGGGAGACGGGCTGGGGACAGCTTTTGCCGTGCACTGGAATGGCATGGCAAACACGGCGTGCTCTGAGCTGTTTACCTTCCCCATCACTTCTGCAGGGAACCTCTGACCTGCCACTCATGGACGTGGATATAAAAGCTCATGCTGTTTTGGTTGGTTGTTTTTTCTGTTAGTGCAAGACAGCTGACACAGACTGTTTGCTTTGGGAAAACAACCAAACCCTTTTGTTTTGCATGAAGGGGGTGAAAAACCTGTATATAAAGAGTTGCCCTGACTCTGCAAACAGATACTGCACAAGGAAGAACGACTGGTGGTCAGCTCCAGCGCACACTGACTGTCATTTTAGATCTAGAGTGCCACTGTCATTTTAGAAATTCAGAAGCCTTGGGAAGCTGAAGACACAAAAATATTTCCCCATATGGATAAAAATTATTTTTTAAGAAAAAAACAGCAATGTGAGAGAACAGACAAAGTCAGGATGGTTTACCTGAAATCATGAGAATTTGGAGTTGAGATAAAATAGTCTCTGTGCCTTGTGCTAAACTGTTCTGCACTTTCTGTGGGACTGAGAAGTATACAGCAATTTTTTGTACTACTTTTATAAACCATGTCTTGCTGGACCAGATGTCTGGACATTTTAACACAAGAGATATAGTGAGAAGGGCTTTGGGATTACTGCAGCCTGTACTACCCTGAGAGCAGCTTCAAGGGCAGGAGCTACCACAATGTAAACTCAGCACTTTGATTAAGCCCTGCCTTAGCGCTGCCTCCAGCATGCTGCTGCCTATGAGAGATGCTGACAGACACCTGTCAGCTGCCCATTCATTCCATTTCCAGGTTTCTGCAAACTAGACCACTCAGCTGTGGAATGAAGGTGCCAGTCCACGTCCCATCAGTACTGAGGTACAGTTTTAGCTTAAATCTAGAATGAAAATTTTATCTCTTTGAATTTCCCAGCAGTTAATTTTAGAGAAAAATTTTATCAGTATTTGTTCAGCTGGAGCCACCAGTGGGTGGGCTCAAGGTGTCTGAATAGAGGCATCTAGAGCTATTTGAAAAGTTTGTGACCCCCCTAAGGCACCTGCACAGGGCTGCCAGGTAAAATTCAGGACCTATAGAAGATTCACATCCTCTTTTAGGGAGAGAGAGAGCTCATGTGGGACACACAGAGGCACTGTAGTATATCACATATCCTATATAGTGCCAGACACATATGGGTAGGCAACTCAACTGTCTCCTCTGTGAGTCAACCCAGTGTTTGCAGAGGATCTGCTCCCAGCTTCTTTGTCTGCTGAGAGCTGAGCCATGAATGCATTCTGTGCATTTCAGAAAACTGTCCAAAAGGAGTTCTGGGAAAGGCAATGCCTGCTTATTTTACATAGAATATAACAGCTTACTTGTATTCCCTGTGAAGTCACTAGGAAGGTCTCCATGACACTGAGCAGCAGAGCAACCCAAGCCGTGATCTGCTCAAACCTTCATGCACACAAATATCTATCCATTCAGCACATGCATATGACACAGATAACCATCTGATGGGCCATGTGACAGACTAGAAAATCAGACAGCAAACCTCACCCCACTGTGTGACAAAGAGCCCACCAGCCCAAACATGTGCCATTTCAAGCCTAGATCTTTATCAGATGAAAGGAAGGCTCTCCTGATCACATAAACAACATAATAAATGCTGCAGCCCTCAGCTGTGAAAATGAATGCTCAATATAAACTTCAAGCATGTAATCTCCTGTTGCTGTGTAGCTTTCAGGCATCCTTCCATGTTCTTAATTCTCCTGATAAATTTGGAGAGATTTTTTCCAAAGAACACATTTCCCAGCAATTCATAACATAAAACATCACACATCATGAACTCTATCTACCATACTACAGCCGAGAGTGAAAGAGATCAGATATCCCTACAGATCCACTCTTGAACAGCTGGGGGAAAGCACATTAAAAGGAGGCATGTTGTATTCTCTAGAGACCACCACTGTGACCAGAAGTGAATGACTACCCAAACCTCATGTTATTTGCAAAGCTATAAGAGCGAGTAGAAAAATTAATAGATCATAGGCATTCATTCAGAGCCTTTAATTAGAGGAAGAATGTGGCTCTCTGCATAGGAAAACCATATCTTCACGTGGTGCAAATCAACACAGCTCTACTACGGAATTACATCAGTCTGTGCCAATGGGGATTCGGTCCAGGTATGCACACGAGGATCTCTGTCTTTACCATGGAAACATAACACCTAGGTGAGGGACCAGACGAGCAGCTTAACAGCAACTGTATTCATACTTGACAGGGCAGGAAAGAAAAACGAAAACAATTGTTCTAATTGAAACTACGGGAGGTGTGTAAGTAGGGTAGAACTCACAGCAATTACCTGATTTGGAGCTGAGCCACAACACCAGCACTGCTGCTCTTGCTCTATGGGACTGCAAAGGAGCCTAAGTAAACAGGATTTTAGTTTTTCATCTTCGGCAAAAATGGTTGTTTACACAGAAACAGGGAACTGTGTAAGAAGACATGGTGCCTGCCCAAATCTGCAGATCGAAGCAAGGCTGCAAGCTGAGGAGCTGAACTGCTGCCCACACTTGCACCAAACAGCCAAGAGATATGGTGCTCCCTCAGAGAGATATTTCCTGCCTGGATAGTGGATGCGCACACTTTGACCAGCCGTGGAAAGGAAACTCCAGGTTATGAAATGAAGGCTCCAGAAGTGTTAACATGAACATTCTGGATTTCCTCAGACTGGAGATACTACCATCTCACAGTTCCCTCTCCCTGCAGTCCACTTGCCACATACCACTCCTATTCCTTCCTCACAGCCATCACCAGCAGGCTCCAGACCCTGCTCCTCGCTCTCCACTACATCTCTTCATATCACCTGCAGAGAGGCAAACTTGCACAGAAAGCTGTCAAGAGGATGGTTCCCAGAAATCCCATGGGGCAGTGGATTCCCAGGCATGGGGTGCATGAGAAGCGCGAAGACAATGGTTAATAACAAAATGAGGCTCCACTGGTAGCATGGAGAGGGGATAGCCCGGCCTAGAGTTATTTCAGAGTATCACTTCAGAAGCAGAGATAGTGTCTACAGGAAAGACCAGAAGAAGTCCTGCAGGACCAAAGCTCCTTTTCTGAGGAAAAGCCAATAGGCAATGGCTTACCCAGTGGTGACATTCACGGTCCAATAAGCACGTCTTAGTCATATAACAGAGGAAAAACTTGAGCCATCTGCTCCATCATCAGTCACTGCTTTGTGACTGTGCAGGTGACTGCAGTGACAGGGGTCCAGGGCTACAGGCCCTGCACGCACCCAGCACACAGGTCTGAACCTGTGACCCACAGCTTCTGCAGACCCTCACAAACCCCCTGAGACATACAGCTCCCCACAGCCTTGCAGGTTGTTTTTAGTTAGACAAACCCAAATGGCTGCCACAAAAGCTTAATCTCTTTCTAGCCATACTCACGCTGAGTGTCAATAGGAAAAAAGCCCATGAATACGCTTGATAATTACAGAGACATGGCTGTAGCAAAGAACAAAGTATAATGCAGGCTTGAATACTCAGGAAATTGACTGCTGATACGTTTCCATTCATTGTTTTGTTCTCTGTTCTCAGTGTTATATTAAAATCTTCTACTAAGAATGAGCTTTCTTGTTTAATGGAACTTGTCAGTTAGAGGAAATCTGCTTGAGCTGTTTGATCTATTATTTAAAATAATATTAATTGCAAATTTAGCACATGACCCTATCTTAGTTAGTTCAAAAACTAAAGCTGATATTTTTCTAAATGTATTTGTTACCCAGAAAAATCGTGGGCCATCACTTTCTCACTTGAACACATTCACTGTCTCTTTGCCCCACTATTCAGTCCTGGCTATTCATTAGATATATTGATCAATTGTACCAGTCACCTGACATTGTTTTCCTGACTCTATTAGGGAAAAGCGATAGTAGTGCGTAGCAAATAGTACACACGGTGCAAATCTCTGGTCACGAGAAAATCCATGAAACCTTGCAGTTTGTGAGCAGTTTTATAAAATCCTGACAACCATATCCACATTCAAGTGTGACCTCATGTCTATAGGAAATCATGCTCCGTGCTTCTGCTTGCCTCTCCATCAATGGAACTGGCTTGTCTATTTTTGATTCCATGTGGCTTGTAATTAAGAACTGAATTTGCATGTTTGCTATTCATCCTGATTCCTGCATGTGCAGTCACAGTAACAAATCTTAATTTCAGGCTCAGAAGCTGATGTACAGCTGAATCTGAATTTCCCAAGTCGTATAGTTCAATGGTATTTAAATCTGAAGGTTACACTTGGTTCCTTGCAGACATAAAAGAACAATTTAGAAGAATCAGATGCAGTGGCCAGTTTAGACTCTATGTAAGTTTGTAGGATTATTTCAGTTTGCTCGTTCTGAACCTTCAGTGAAAATCTGCAAAAATGGGTTGCACGGGGTTGTTCACAGAAACAGTATTTCTTTTGTCTTTCTGCATCCAGTTATATCAGAATGATGAAAGGAAGGGGAAATAACCAATTTCAGCGCTCATACAATTAGATAGAACACATTCTATCATCAGCAGCACTTGATCCTTTTCTTTAGGCAATCGCAAAAGACTTTCAGAAGTGTTCAGAAACCACTGTCCATGTCACCGTGACCACAAGTGCAGTCACTTTTAGGAATTTGACTTTACAAACAGAGAAGTAGTGTCATGAGTCTGTTCCCGGAGAGGCAGCAGCATCAGCTCTGCAGCTGACTCCCTTTCCCCTCCATCATAACACCCCTGGCAGGCACTGTGAATCCCCTCCCTTGTCTGGTGGCAGCAGGTTTGCTTACGGCTGTTCTCATTCATGGGATTTGCTTCACCTGAGCCTTGCTAAGAACGCTGCCCTGGTGCTGTGCACCTCCACCAGTGCGAATTAGGGGCAGCGAGACCCCCCTACAGAGGCACCTTATTGAGGGATGTGCCTCAGCCACGACTGCTCGTGCTGCCGGGGGAGCCTGAGCTCGCTGCCTACGCGCCTTTCAGGACACGTACCATCCTCCTCTGCTCCATCTCCCCCGTTCCTGACTAATTCAGGCAGCTCAAGGTGCAGGGAATTCCTCTCAAATAAATCCATCCTCCCCCGCCCTTATCCTTGCTTAAAGCAAGGGCAGAATTGTTCAAAACAACCCAAGGGAAGAAATCCAAATAGGAGGTGACCTCCTTCCAACCCTCAGTGCTGGGGGCCGAGGTGTGGCCCCCGCTTCGAGCTCCCTGGGTCATTCCAGAACCTTTGTCTCATTCCCTCCTGGAGCGAGGCCCTCCCACGGGCTCGTGTTTTCCGCGGCCCATGAAGAGCTCTCTGTTCCCCGCATGAGTCACGCCCGCAGGCCGGCCAGTGACATCAGCCCCTCGTAGCCCTCCTCGGGCTGCCCTTGGCACTCGCTGGGAGCGGGGCTTTGTGCAGAGGAAAAGGGCCGGGACTGTCGGTGGGAGCATCGCTCAGCACGGCTGCATCAAGCGGTCTGTTGTGGGGGATGCCATCCGCGAGCCACCGGAGGAGCAGCTGCAGCAGCCCTGTTTTTCACGCCTGCCAGCAGGAAAACTCTCTCCTGGAATCCCCGGCGTGGAGCTAAAGCCCTGCCGGCTGTCACTACCTTCGCCAGCCACCCCGGGACACGGCACATGCTGCAAACACCTTTTCTTTGACGGCGTTGGCACTTCATCTGAGCCCGGGACGGAGAGGGCGCGGCCGGTTTTCAAGGCTGCTTTGAGACGACAATAAGAGCTCATTATGGGCTTAAAATTACCATTCTGCAATACTGGCAAACCATTACCTCTTCCAGGAAAGCTGCTCTGTAGTACTGCAGGAAAGTTACCCCTCTGGTGTCAGCCGAACCAGCAGCACTGAAGTCCTGTATTCCTGACCAGAGGCTGCTACATGAAGGGATTGAATGACTTCATGACCTTGATGGATGCACAGAGTCAGTTCAGGAGCACTCAGCTGTGCAAATGAAATGCTGCCACCTCACTGATAAGAGGGAAGAGTACCCATGCCAGGGTAGAGGGGGGGGACATGTAAGGATGCAGCAGATAATGGTGACTGAGGGTGACCGCTCCAGCTCTGAGCTTGCCGTTTTGGGGAGATAGGCACCCCACCTAATTCAAGCCAGTCCCTTTCCCTCTGTGGCAGGAGCAGCCAGCCTGGTTTGCCAAGGCTTTACTATAAACAAAATGTCTAATGAAGTATTTTTCTAGCCATTTTCTTCTTCTAGTGCTGCTTGAGGTCAGAGCCAGCCCAGAGTGGTTTGCTCACCTATGGACTTCAGCTACACCAGCACAGACTCCCTCATGCCTAGTGGGGAGGGGTGCCAGGTGAGCTCCCCCAGTCCAATATTGCTTTGAAACATCAGTAAGGCAATTGTACACAGAGAGGAAAAAACTAAACTTCTCAGTTCCAATGCAAGGAGAGTTCTGCTTTTGCTCTCAGCTCACTACTTTGGTGCTGTTTGAGGGTTAGACTACAACTCAGACCTGCAATTCTGCTTTAGATTTGGCTGAACCTCCATGAAATGTCAACTATGCTTATGAGATTTCAGCACAAGAGATGGGAAACACCTGATGCCTGATATTGCTTTTTGAGGCCCTTTTAGTCCATGAGACTTCTATACCCTGAATCCAAATCCTTCCCCCAGTTTGTCCTCCAACCCTGGCTACACACTCTGTGGCCAAATAACATCCCCCCTTTTTTTTCCTTCTGGAGACACAGCAGCTGTTCTGTTCTGCTGCTGAGAACAGCCATGTTTTACTGGTTATGGTTTCCTGATTTGCAGATTTTGGTGGCAATGCTATCACAGAGTTCCCACCATCAGCCCCTGCCAGTGTCCATCCCCCCCCCCCCCCCCNCCCCCCCCCCCCCCCTCCCACAACACTCAGACCTTTCAGCTGGGCCAGAGCAGTTGTTCCCAGGGGCAGTGCTGATCAGACACTGATCTAGCTGAAGCAAAATGCAAAACCAAAAAACAAACCAAAACACATACAGAAAAAAGAAAAAAGCAAAATCCTTTCTATTTTACACACAGTCTTAACCATCAGCAGTTCCTGATGTGGCTTGCTGCAGAGTCACATGAAGAGTTGTTTAGATACAATTGGGAGGGAGCTGAGCTGGAGTAAAACTGTGTGGGAAAAAGCTGAGATGGGAACATCTCAAGGTAGAATTACTACTGAAGCTTCCTTGTCCTTAAACCATGGCCAAGGTTTCTTACCTTGGACCACAACCAGGAGATCACCATAATTTTCCAGTAAATAGCCAATTCATTTCACAATTTATACATTATTACACATCCCCCACGTATCAGAGAATCAGCTCTATGGACTCCTTTCAGGCCTTAAAAAGATCCTTAGGCTTCAGTTTTCGTTTTTAAATGAATACAAGCATTCAACTGAGCTCTAACCTATTAAAGCAAGACAACACTTCACTGATAAACTAAATAAATTCACAATAATTCACTTTATTGTCCAATTCACCTATGCCTTTGGACCTATGCTTTGGGATTCCACATAACACAAATAATAACAAAAATAGCAACAGCACATTTCATCTTACTGAACGAACAAGTGATATACCAAAACACAGCTCGTGATGCATTATCACTGGCTGTGCAGGAGTGTGGGTGGGAAGCAGGAGGCTGCAAGAGGAGACAGATAGAGCAGCTCCTACACACGACTTTTTCCTCTGTGCTATTTGCCTTTTGCTGAAGAAGCACAGCAAATACATTAACACCCGCATGAAAAATGAGCTGAGGTAATTCCATCTATGAGCATGTGATCGGTCCCACTGCCACAAATGTTTTCCCTCTAGGTCCATATCTGAATCTCACACAGACTGACTCACTCTGCGGCCGCACACGTCACTACTACCCGGCAGCGTCAGGCTGTCATTTGTTTCCTTTTGGAACGGGATGTTCTATAATAGCTCCAACTCCCACTCAACAGTTTATGAAATTGCAGTTCTTCCACATACCTCCTTTGTTCCTGAGCAGCGAGGAGTTTTCAGTTTGTTTCCAAGGTGTTAAAAGAGGATCAGAGTGGCCTGAGCTCGGGGATGCCTCACCTGAAGCTCTAACAGGATGTGTCTTTTTAACAGGATGAAGGTGTGATGGTTCTCAGTGCACTGTAGAGTTTGTTCTTCAGGAAAACAAAGGAGGCATAGTGCAGAACTGTTGCTTCTGGGGTTACTGCTTGAAGTCTCATTCATAAGGCTTCTTCTCCACAGCCAAGGAGAGACTGCCATGGACATGGAAGCTGAAGCTCTGGACATGCTGATGGAGCCATCAAAGCAGAACCAGCTCTGCTTCAGAGTGTCTTGCTATGATGCTCAAATACACAACACTTGTTTTTCAGCACTGATTAGTTTGACCCTGTGCTCCACAAATGCTAGTCTATATCTGTGTCTTATTCTGGAACAGGTAAGTGTTTCTGAAGTGAATCCCTGACTGACTGTGCTTCACTTCATACCACACAGTTTCAGAGCTCAGCCTACAGCACTAAACTCATGCTAGTCTCAGGTTAAAACCCCCAAGTGTCAATAGTATACACACGGAGTTGTCAGCACCAACTGGTTTGTTCTGCTGGCTTGGTGCTCCTGTCATAACAAACTGGCGCTGCTTGCTGTCTTTCAGAGCCCAAAGTCCTGTAGGTTGTTGGATCTCAGCACACAGCAAAAGGAGGAATATGATGTGGTTCTAGAAGTGCAGCAGAAGAGAGGAAGCTGCAGTCCCCCAGGGTTCCCTGCCCACATAAAGACCATATTCATCAGGATACACCTGCTAAGTTTCCTGCTGGGAACATCTGACAGACAGCCTATACAAAAGGACAGAACTGAGGAAGCAGAGAGCCAAAGAATGAAAGGATGCAAAAGACGTCGGCATTTCTCCTGCTTACTTTTGGGATGCTGCTATGATTCAGTGCAGGCTAAAATGGATTTGTCTTCACACTGGGTGCACAGCACAATGGATGCATTGCTATGTGGAATCCAGTGTTCCCTGCTCCAAGTGCTGCTTCCCTATTTATCAAAGAACTTTAACCAAATGGAGAGCTGACAGTACTTCCTAAGGGTGCAGCCATTCCTAAAAAGGTCGTCAATGACAACTTCAAGCGTAGCAAAAACAGGATTCCTAGCATTCTTCAGAAAAAGATTATCACTTATTACCTGTCCCTGGGCATACAATGGGAATCTTAAAGATGTCTTGGAGACAATTTGGAAAAGCAAAACTTAAACTTTGCAAACTGCACATAACATTCCTCTGAGAAACAAAAAAGTTCCTGGGGCTCCTGCCTGCAAGAGGGTGCCCTAAGCGTCTCTGCAGATATTTATTCTGACCTCCTGGACCTTTGTCCGAGGTTCATTCATTGGGTTTAAATAAATAAGCATTAACAAACCCAAAGCTCCAGACCTTCCACTGTCCTGCATTGAGCCAAGACCTTAAGCAAAGAGGCTTAAGTCACATTTATATTTCCTTTGACCTAGAGACAGAGCACAGCTCAATATATCCCAGTTATGGAGCCAAAAGACCTTTATGGCTGCACAACCTTGCATTCAGCTGCCTGAAAAATCTTTAGAAACCGCTGTAAAGGCAGATCACCACAGGCTGGCATTCCCTACTCGCTGCAGACACCTTCACATGCAGCACTGGCTGGGGAGAGCAGAGAGAGCTCCCCAGCCCTGACTTGCTTGCACGACAGCCTCAGGAATCCTCCTGATGCTGCCTGGCCAGCCCTGGGTAGTGCTGCACTGCAGGAATACAGCGCCCAGACTCTCAGAGCCAGCCCTCGAGCTTTGGTAGCCGCCAGGACAAAAGACAGTCTCTAAATGTAAGTCATTATAATCTCACAGACATCGCCTGTAACTCTACCTGGGCTTACCTGGGTCGCTGTGGAGGGTAGGGCAGCGTTTCCCTTGACATTCACAACGAACGCGTGCACCAGAGACTACGAGGCTCCTCGTACACAGGGTATTGTTCTGGATTTCGTATTTCTTCGGGGTTGTCTTGGCAACGAAGAGGGTTTGCCGCTAGAGGTGTGTGAAACACTGGGTAACAAAAAACATCACAACTCCCACTTGTTTCATTCCATCACCCTGTTAAACCTGACTCTTTTTCAGCCTGGAATGCTCTCACTGTGTTGTGTGTCAGGAGGGGCAGCGCAAATCAGCACCGACTCCTCTGCCTCCCCCTTTCCCCCAACACAGTAATTTTGAAAATAATAAAAAATGACATTTTTCATTGGAAAATGATATCTATCCAGACACCCTTACAAGCTCTCTTCCCATTCTCCCTTCAACTACCTTCTTAGGCAGTAGTTCCCTGGCAGGCAATGAAAGTGACAGAATGGATGAATGGATTTAAGCAAAATTAGGATGGGTTTTTACATTTTTTGCTTGTTTTAATTAATGACATTTTTAGTGACTTCAGTGAAATCAGTGGAGTGACTGTGGACTGATTTCAATATAACCAGATCTGCCAATTTGCCCTGATCAAAAGGAGTCTTTCCTTTGTACAGAGAAGAGATGCTGGACAGATAATGCTACACCTGGTCAGCAGATGAATAGAAATGCCCACTTGCCCTTCTGACTCAGCTCTATCCATGGACAACAGACCTATATTTACTGTGGATGACATCCAGGAAGTATTCTAAAACGTTTTTAAAGCATCCTTGGATGCAGTTTCACATTGTTCATTCATGTAATTTGCCTTTATTTTTACTTACTGAAGGCATTAAAAAAATTAACCCAAACAGCTGTTCAGATACCTCTATTTTTTATGTAGCAAAGTGAACAAAAGTCTGAACAGCTGTGTCAGTGAAACACATCCAGGTGGCATCCCTAAGGCAAAGTTTCTACAAAATGTGTAAGATAATGTTTTTATTATCTGAGTTACTGTATTTCTTTTTTATTACTCTGCTCTTGTAGACTCTTAAAGAGGTATTGGCCACTTATTTCTTATCTTCACCCTCATCCCTCATCCCTGTGCTGTAGCTCAACAGACATGTTGCAGTGATTCAGCCATCAAAGGTGAAAATCACCCTTTCAGCACAATCCTCCCAAACCCATCCTGAGGTCTTTAATGGGATTTAAGGCTGGGTAATGAGCAATTTTATATATCTGGCCTTTCTATGGGGAGAAACTCAGGCTGCGGCACCAAAAATTGCCTTAGGGACACTCAAGAGCAGAGGGAATTTGTTTTCCATGTTGTACAACCAAGCTGAGATGCACAGTTTTCTTGTAGTTCCTTGACAAGGTAGCTGAATCATTCTCAAGGAGAGGCTAAGACTCACAATTACACAAGAGTCTGAAAGAGCAGTTTGGGACTCCAACATGTGAAGCACCGGGGATTTGGAAATTGCCAGTCAAATTCTCAGCTGGGTGATGCTGAAATCTGTATCAGGTTCACTGACAAAGGCTCATGAAGAGCCTCCCTTACTGAGGTTCGGAATTCCTCAACCAGTCTCCCACTCTGCATGGAGTAAATTTTAGCTTTCTCTGGTGCCCATTTCATGCATTTGCTATCACATCTCAACCATGAGAGGCTTCCAGGCACCTGCTCCAAGCTCTGCATTTCATGGCACCACACTCCATCTGTGCTCTAGGCCATCAGACCATAGTCCAAACCCTACGCCCTGTCCAGTCATCCAGGGCTCATCTGTTTTGTGCCTTCCATACAAACCCTCCGAAGAGTGTGATTCTGTTGCTACAAGGCAGCTTGCTGATTTATGGATGTGTTAGCTATAAACTGCTGATTGATATTTTCTGCCCTGATATCAGTCCTTGGATTATGAACTCTGCTGAACAAAGTGAAAGCACTGAAGTGTCTGAAAATTGCAAGCCACATCACAGGTGTTACAGCAAATGATATACATAATAACAAACAAAAATAGCAATGATAATTGTACTGATTAAGCAATGTCTTGATGTTATTATTCTTTTTCCTATTCCTACAGTATTTGACAAATATGGGCCCTCCAGAGTGTTCCTGAGACTGAAGAAATATTTTCAGGTGAAAAAGTGCAAAGAAAAGAGTTACTTTTCAGCTTATAGCATAATGACAGTAGATAGCTAAATGCCTGAAATCTGTTTATATACCAGTAAGATTGTTTTTTTTTTAATTAGCTTGAGAAACATATTATGTAAAAATGTCTGTACAGTCCTGAGAAGGATCATCTTCCAGGGGAAAGCTCAGCAGAATCATCCCTGAGTCTAAAGGAAAATTTCATTCTCCTCTAAATCATTCCCTTTTGGTACATTTTCTTCATATTTAGTAGCTGGATGCAATTCCCTCTATATGTCCTAAGCCTGTGTTATTACAGTTTGAGCACGATATATGTTTATTTGGAGTCCAACAAGATCATCAATCAGCAAATACTACTGCACTTCATATTACGTATTTATTTATAGTGTTAGGATGAAATTTACCTGGGTCCAGAGAACAAAATTAGGCTGTTCCAGCCTTTAGTTTCATATAAGTTATTTTCCTCTCAATGCCTATGCCCTGTGGACACAAATTTATTTCTCCAATACTGGATGAAAAATCTCCCATTCTTTCATTGCCTCCAGGTAATGATGTCTATACCTTTCCTTCTGCTTCCAATTCTGTGACCATTACTTGAATGCTTGAAACATGAAATACAATACCATAAGTCACAGAGCAAGAAAATCCGCAGTGTGTAGAGAATATTTCTTTTCCTTTTCAATCCTTTTGTAATTAAAGAAATTCTACTCAATCATTTGATATCTTCAGTGATATTATCACACTTCTGATCTTAACCTTCCAGTTGAATTTTAGGGGCTGGTTGGCCTTTAGAAAGAAGGAATATTTTGCAGACAGGGTCTGGGATGCAGTTTTAGGAAAATCTCAGTTCTTCTCTGAAGTATGTCACACACTGAGCAAAGAAAGATGACCTTAAATGGAATGTGTACTAATAAATGTAAATATGGAAGTGGAAAATTACATTACAGACTATGAGAGCTCCATGTAGTTAATCATAACGGTAATTATCTTAAATAATACTAAAAATATCAGTGAAAAACATTAAGAGACCTTTTTGAAGTGTCCAAATGTGTTCTGATTGCTGTATTTGACAACTCTGCAAGAACCTAAGTCTCTGAAACTTGGAATCTCCATGAGATTAGATAGTATTTGCACACAAAATGCAGGAGAGAAGTTACATGAACAAATGGCAAGTTTATCTCAAATAGAAGCATTATAAAACGATTAAGCAAGTAAAAGTTTATTCAGTTAATTGGCTAAGACCCAGCAAAGATTTCACAACACTATCAGCAGGGTGTAGAAATACTAAAAAGAAAAAAACCCACCAAACCAACAACCCAGCAACGAAAAGCTTGATTTCAGAGAAGCACTGTCATTTAAGAAACACTCTCTTCAGTATTTCTTAGATAAGAAACTTTTTATCAGCATGTGTGTATGCTCTTCCTGGAATCAAGGTCCATGCAATTTATTTCACATACAGCAATATTCTCTCAGTGCTTTGCAATTTTTCCACGCTCAAGTACCAGGAAAACTGGAAGTAAGAGGCACATGCAGTTACAAAGAAGTATGACACATATCATTTATATTTACTTAGTGATTGGAGCTAAGATAGACATGCAATCGCAGTGTAATGAGTTAACCAACAGGAGCTTCTGGCACTTCTTGTGCACAGAGTAAAACAAAAATCTCTTAGGAACATGGATGGATAGGAATGTGTCAAAGCAGGAACACAAGCAAAGGTAGCTCATGCAGCTACTGATACAATAGAAAATTGGAACTATGTGAAATGAAATTGAGGTGTAACCTATGTAAAGCCAATGAAAGGTGTGCTCTGGACACCCAGTAAAGCACCAGTGTAGTTGTACTGATTGTGTACAACCTTTGAAACAGAACATTTCTGAATTGCTGCTCCCTGGTGTATCTTTTCTTAGGAATAGTCTGGCCATCCATTCACTCTATCTTCCAGCACACACAGAAGTTTGGAAACAATGCAAATGTAAATAGTTGCTGATGCCAAACACTTCCAAGAAGAAATGATCCATTTTGTATCAGGATTATATTATGGCCAAGATTAATTTTTGGATTTTCTCCGGTGATTCTTTAACAAAAACACCTCCTGATGAAACACAACCTGTAACTCACGGGTTTTACGTATTCAGAGGTACTTCTCCCAACAGCTGTTTACAGTGTTCGTGGAGAACAAGCTGTACTGTGACCTGCTTTTAATCCAGCTGCCAGATATTCCAGAGGTAACGTCATGGGAGAGGGCACCAGATTTTTGAAGATGAACCTACTCAGTGATAAAGATCTTATGGGAAACCAGAATAAAACCAATCAATGAATATACCCTAAATTCTCTTAACAAAAGGGAAATATCTCACCATTATGATATTAGCAACTTTTACCCAGTAAGGATTGAAGCCAGGCCTCAAGTAATGTTTCACAGCACGAGTTACACGATCAGGTCGCTTGGTGCAAATGCACCAACTGACTGGTCACACGTGTGCTTGCAATGTCTGTAACCAGGTCTGCTCTCTTGCTTTGTAAAAGAAGTCAACCTCCACAAAAAAGAAACCACTTTAAATATCTACATCTGTGTATGTAGATTCATCAATATTCCAAAACCTCTACTATAAATTCAAAGATGAGTTCTGGGATCAAATCAGGTATCATCAAAACATAAACCTAAGAAAAAGTAGAAGGGAATAAAAGAAAAGAAGGGAGAACTGACAGGTGGTAGAGAAATAGTGAGAAAATATTGGGAATGTGTTAGATATTTATCAGGTGGAACTTCCCTTGAATCCAGTATTAGTTGCTTTTGGGAAAAGTATGTGACCAAAATTTTCTTATGGCTGTCACTTCAAACAAGCAGAAGAATCATGCGCCATTTGAGTTTTGCTGATTCCTACCATGGCAAAACCTTTCAACTAGAAGTAAATTTCACTGAGTAATGTGGCAGCCTCTCCTTCCAGCAACCAAACCATATTTGTCTGAGTCGAATGTAGTTTACAAGGCTTAAGTCATTAAGCATGGCCGAGCTGACCAATCACGCCACACAAACACCGACTCATCACCCTTAAGTGATGTCAAAAAAATAACCACATCAAGGAAACCAAAACCTCAGAATTTGGAATAGTGCAGGGACTGAAAAACTTCAGTTTCTACACAAGCAATTTGTCAAAAGAAAAGACACTACACTTGACAAGGAAATTCTTTTGCTGGAAGTTGCATGCTCAGTTATATGATTACATTGCTGGTGTTCCCCTGTTCCTCTTCTTCCTCCTATGTTTCTCTCTAGGAAATATTTCCAGAACTTGCTGGTTCAGTTACGTGTTTCAGAGCTGTGGCATTCAGTAGTTCCAGGAACAAAGCCTTATTATTATAAACACTTCAGCTACAGCATTTCTAAGGAAATTAGACTGACTGTTATAATCTCCTACTGACTCTCACCTGGGAATTTTAAGTTCTCTAGTGTGGGAGTAGACTCTGAGGACAAAATATTATTTTTTTTTATTTAATTAAAAAACAAAAGAAGAAATTCAGGATAAAAAATTCAAAGCCTGGAAAGAGAAGTCAGAAAACAGCAAGATGAGAAAGGATGAAAACCAACACCACACTGATGACTCTGGAAAATTCCAAGCCAAAGTACATCACAGGTTTTGTTTTGGTACAAGATGATAAACAGTACACTTGGACTTCGGAGGCATTTTTAAAAATAGTTTTTTTAAGCCTTCTAATTCAACCTTGTACTTGAATAACAGCCCGTTCCTGAATTTACAATCATGCATATTCTCCACACTCACACGTAAAGTTACACTGGTTTACAGCAGGTTATGTTTTTGAGTACAGACATTACCCCTGAACATTATCTTCTGGCCTTCAAGCTTGTCACATAACATGTAGTATTTAGATATTAGCTACCATCTAGAAACGAGCTGTCTTGACGTGACCGAGGTATTTCATCACCCTGCAGAAGTACACGCCATGAATCAGCAGTAGCACGAGAGATGCTCTCTCGCTCTCTGGTACTCAGTGCTGCTTTACAGAATGACACAGTATCAGAGATAATAACTGGCCTGGAACAAAAAAAATCACATACTAATGAATACAGAACATTAAAGCCCAAAGTAATTTTCCCTGTACCCCCTAGAGAACTATAACCAACACTACAGAAAAATCTCAATGAAATCTTGCAGAGTTCTGTGTGGAGCCCTGTTGAAAGCCAAGAGTGATGTAAGATTTGCCTGGAGTTTGAACTGAACCCTCTTCATTGTTCTGAGGGCTTACCATTAAAAGAAGAATAAATGTTAGCAATAAAAAGGTCAAGAGAATGAACATCTGAGAGCATCTAAAGATCTGCAAGGGATCTCATAAATATATAGCAAACATCCTCCCTGATGGATTCCCCAGAAGAGAAGAATTCTACATCACTCACAAAGCACATTTTTTACAATCTGCTTCTTTCTATCTGTATACAAAGGAGTAAAGTGGAGTGCTTAATATATGACTTGTAAAATTCAAAGTTTAAAGCTTAGAAAAACAACCAAGATTAGAGACGTTCAACAAAATCATATATCTCCTTTCACGTAGTGCCTTTTTATTTTTATAATTTGTCAATAAACCAACAAATGAGACTTTCAGCTATCAGTACTGTTAGGTATCATGGCTTTAGGTACACAAAAATAAATTCAACAGCATGGGCTTGTATCATACCAACCCCACAGGCAACTGCTGAAGGTTTTCCCACCTGATGTGTTGGTGAGAGCTTAGGGTATTTGCTGTCCCTAATACCAGAGTATTTCATACTCTGGTACCCTAAACTTTGAAGAATGCATTAAGTCCTGGCAATTTTTGTTGGCTCAGATCCCTTATACATGTGCCACGTGTGACCAAGAGCAACTTCTCATGAAGAACACAGCAGAAATTTGAGCATGCTCTGCCAAAAAGCCCCTGGGAAGAAGGGTTTGTTGGCACATGCCTGCCTTCAAGCAAGCAGCCAGCGGAGTTGCATCTTGGGGTTATTCAGCTTCAGGCAAAAATGGCACAGGTCTCTTTTAAGAAAGACCTTGAAAGCAAAATTACAGAAGATACACATGGTAAACACAAAAGGTGAAGAGAGAGAAACACATACCAAAGAATCTGCACAGACAGAATGGGAGCCTCATTCTGTTACCACAGCATTTACTCATGTAGGATACATGTGTATAGGATTCTGTTTCTCCTCCTGGCATTCAGCCCTGGGTGGTGAACCAGATGATGCTCTAGGCTGCAGTGGTCCATCCTTTTTCCAGCTGGTCAGATACCAGCTGAGGGACCTCTGTAAGCACCACATAGCTCTGGCAACAAGGACTTGCAAGTCAGGTTGATGCCTGCACACAAATGCTTGAGGTGGCCTTTAGCTGCTGAAAATCCTACTGCCCTCTCCTCTACCCCTTGTCATCTTCTAGATCATAGCAGAAAAGGAAATGGGCAAAACACAGCTACCTGGTCACGGACTATGTCTTGAGGTCCATCTTGCTGAGTCTATGTTCTGGAGCTGAAGTGAGAATATTTGACAAAAGGAAAAAAACCCACACATCTAAGAGAAAATAATCTGGCATAAACCATGTAGAACAGCTTTAAAAAAAAAAAAAAAAGAAGTGACAACAAACATGCTCTCCAGTCAAGGAAAGGGTAAAATCTTGGCTCTTGACTGAAGTCATTGGGATGTTTCCCAGAAAGCTGTAGACAGGGTGTTTTATCCAGGACTTTTAATTAGTTATTAAATGATTCAATGGCAAGTTGGCTGGTTTAAGGCGCAAAAAAATCATAGAATAGCTCCAGCATGCCTCTCCCTGCCCTGCCTATCCCTTGGGAGGTTCAGACCATCCACAGCTTTTTTTATGGGAGACTTGACAGGTATTTCATTGAACCTTAGTTGAAATCAGCAGGTTCCCAAGCCCTGCCTCCTTCCCAAGTTTGGGGATGAATATAGGAAACACCTGCTAATGACACCAGAGACACAGCAAACATCAAAGTCATGTGTCAGCAGAAAGCACCCTGGAAACCTGGCCCCTGCAGTACTGACACAGCCTATCTGGTGGGGGATAGCACATATGGATGAAGAAATAGGATGCTGTGTTAATTTAACTGACGTGCATTTGAAAGGATTTGAATTATTCTTGAGTGACATACCCACAAATAAATAAGGCAGCTCACTGCCTTCAGGCTTTAGCCACTTTATGAAGAGCCCCACCACCCGAACCATCTATTCACACTGCGTGCTTCTGCTCTGCCTCATTTTTCTGCTTTCCTCAGTCTCCTTCTGCCTTTCCCCCTCCAAAGTACACCGGTTTCTATGGGAACAAAACACATCATCAGAATGGACAGAACTCGGTGACATCCCCACGTGCAGACCGAAAACAGGGCTTAAATAAGCGCTTTGCAGTTTCTGCCACGAGCTGGGGAAGGAGACGGGCGATGGCCCCACACGTGTGTGCACACGTGTGAGCGTGGGCGGCTGGCCCTGCACGCACGCGCTGTCCCCTCGTCACACGAGGCACACACATGCACAGCCACCGGCTCCCTGGGACAGCAGAAGGCTCGGCAGAACCCGTTCCATCCCATTCTGCTTTAATATAGCTGAAAATTGCTTTGACAGCTGAATAGCTTCTTTGTTTATAACTCGTTCTTAGCTGACTCTCCTGCATTATGGAGCTTTGTAAAGAGATTACTTTGTCAAGAACTGAACATATATGGCCTGGGCATGAACAATTTAGTGTGATGAACAGTGTTCATTTTATGTGACGTGCAGTCTGCAGTCCTGCTGCCTTTAATACATCTGCTTTTCTCCGTGGGTTTCATATTCTGATCTCAAGTGTTTTATGAATTTTCTTGGGGTCTTTGGGATTTATCTTCTTTACCCCATCATGGACAGATGCAGACAATTTTCAATATGTCAGATCTCAAGACATTTTGTCTTACACCAAATTGAGATTTTGGCTGCAAAGAACAGATCATCATTTTTATCCAGCTAGCTAATTATCCACCTGCAAATATCTTACTCCTGCCCTGAATTGCTACAGTTTTGTTAGTGTTTGAATTAGGATTTTAACACAGTAGAGTCCCAGCTTAGAAACTGGACCCACTATAGGGAACACCATACGGAACATATACAGCTTCTTGCCGTGTCCCTTCATCCCTTCATGGTAAAATCCTAAGTACACAGATCTCCATCCACATGACTTCAGCAGCACCTGAACCAGTCCATTGTCTTTACTGAGCATTATCTATAAAATATTAAAGCCAACCCAGCCTATACTGCACTGCAGGCACTTATCAGGGCCTTGCACTGTGCACTGGATGAGCTTTGCAGGCTCTGAAGCTGTTGCCTTAAGCTGTGCTTGAGTTGACTGCACTGGTCATCTCTGATCACCACTGCAGTTTTTACTCCGAGCTATGACTTGCTTAGAAATTTCATTACTGCAGATTGACTTTGTGCCCTGCCTGGAGGCACAACAGAGACTCAGGGCATTTTTCTCTTGTTTCTCCTGTCTTATTCTCCTCTCCCTCACTCAATTTTTTAAATAAGCAGCATTTATTCTGATGGGTAGATGATATGGTCCAGTATAAAAATGACTAAGACCATTAATTGTCCTAACAGTAAAATTCCTATCAGCTTTGTAGTAGGCATTACATTGATCTTTTGTGGGCTGGAGACTGAGCACTTCTCTTAGAAATATCACTGGAGGCTTTTCTTGTGCAGGACACAGAGCTGGGCCTCGCAGCATCTTGCATTTCCAGGGGTTTTGCTCAGCCCATGAACTGTCAGAACTCCGGTTTACACTACACCCTGCATTTTGCACTCAGTGGTATTTTGCCACTTCTGAACATACCAACCTTCTCTATAAGCAGAAGGGAAGTTTTTCAGACAGACAAATCCCTCCTTTATCTCTCAGTCATAACCCTGATCCACTTCAGATGATTTAAAGAGCTTCGCACATATTAACCTTTCAAATAAGAAAGACAAGAAAATGGCTTCTTTGCAAATCACTGAAAACAGAAGCTGCAGAAAGATTCCTTACAACCTTACTTGCTACCACTCATACTCCTAATGGACACATATTTCACAAGAGATGGCACACTACATGCTAATTTGTTGAAAAAAAATATTTTAAATTCAACATCTCTGTGGAAGTCGTTGTACTAGAAACTAATGCCTTGACTAATGGATTCCTTAACTTTCACCCCTATGGCAAATGATGGACTGGTGTCACTGACAGAAAAAAAAAAAAACTCTGACCCTGTAATATTCAGGTAAATAATAAAAGGTCGCACAGATGGGTTAGATACAATTACTCTTATTATACTGGGAATTTGCATATTTAGCAAGAAGTCATGAGGTCTTCAGAGTCAGTAAATTTCCACAGACAGTTTCTGTTCTTCGCCCCCCCTTGTGGCAAATGTGGCTGAGCCACCAAACATGTCTCAATTGGTCCGTAACCTGCTCTGCTGCAGGAGCCCTCGGAAAATCCCAGCCCAGCAGACACCAGCTGTACTGGGATATGGCTGGTGCCAGCAAAGGCAGCAGGGATTTGCACCGTCATTGCTTGTGTGCACTGGTCAGAGAGGCTGAAGTCAACTGGCTGAAACACACCGAAAGCTTTGCGCAAAAAGAGACCACGAGAGAGAAGAAAGGAGAGTCGTGGTCTGCAGAGGAGAAGTAAATAATTTCCAAGGTCAGGGACCCTTGATACAGAGAGAAAATGAGAAGTAGAGAGGGGAAGGAAGGCATGTCATCACCTCACAGCATGATCCTTCTGGAGGAAATACAGCTTTGCATGAGCTCTGTGTACCTCGCCCTTTCCTTCATGAAGAGCTCCATATTGTTAATATCCTAAATGGTGGATTTCCACATTCATATGTATCTTCTCATTTCAGTGCTGCTGGCACCTAAAAATCTGAATTTAATTTTCCAAAACCAGCTGAAATCCCTGCCTCTGACTCTAGTCTTACCTGTTCCCTGCCAGTGTATGAAAATTACTCTCCTTCCATAAGGTCATAGTTAATAACAAGCTAAATATGTCTCACTTAGAGGAGACATCCATGGGTCATGGTGTCAGTCTACATCTTATAAGTTAAAATGAGAGCTTATTAAAGGCCACTTTTTCCAAAAAGGACCTTAAATTTTGGGCCGTGACAATGAGTCAGTGCATAACTCCTTTGACTAAAGACACACAACAAATTTTGTCTTAAGGACTGTGCCAGGGAATACATTAGACAGCAGACTCTAGGCTCCTGCCACTTCTGACCCCCACTGGCTCACAAAGGCTTAGATGGTTGACCTGCATCAAGCTCCTCATGGACATGAGAATACACGTACGCAGAAAGGAGATCTTGTATGCTCTGGTTTCTGGAAATGTAACTGAAAATACAAGGGTTGGTGCTATTAGCAGATGGCTACTTTTCCTGTTCAGAGTGCTTTCAGCCTGTCGTACGTACTGGAAAAGTGGGCATGGTGGGAGCAGTATCACAGGCTCAGCTCTCAGTGCCCATTGGGGGTAAAGATACCGGGCATGAGTACATAATTAGGATTAGCAGGTTGGACCTCAGTAGATGAAAGCATTTAAGACAGTATCTGCAGAGCTGAATAACTGAAGGAAGTCCAAGGCTATTGCAAATTCATCTTTAATGTCAATGACAAATTTTCCATAAGTACTGGCAACCTTTCTCTGGATCTCATCAAAATAGTTCCTAAAAGAAATTTTGAAAATCCAAACCCAGAAAGAATTACCCCAAAGAAGCTCTGAAGTGATTTCCTTTGATGAGAAGGGATAGGTATAGGAATTTCCTCCTTCTCTTGTTTCAGAGACAGGCAGTGGGATTTTGCACAACCCCAACAGCCTGGTTCAGCCATCCATGGGGTGTTTCAAGTTCTCCCTCAGCAGGGCATAAGTCCACCTGAAAGAGTAGTGATAGGGAAGGAATCGCACAGCCACTGCCCCAGCCTGAACATGATGAGACTCTTCCAGACCTGCTCCATAAACGTTTGCCTTTGGACCCTTAAAAAAACATGCACCATATCATTCTGGAATGGTGTTAATCTCTCAGTCGTGGAGGTCAAAGCAGGAGTTCTATTATAAGCTCTGTGAAACACATCTCCTTCCCAGCCACTCACTTGCGGGGAACAAAATCCAGTCAGCCAAAATGATCCGTGTGGAACAGGACACCAAAGCAGGCATTTGAGGCAACGTGGGTGAGGCGTTTTAGAGCTGTGAGACCTCCAAGCTGGTGCCGAGCCCTTGGTGAGGCAATACTGGCTCAGTGCCACAGTCAAGGAAGCAGAAGAGACAGTTTTCTCTTCGCTTCCTTGCAGAGGACAATGGTCTATTCACAGACAATACCAGCTGGAGAGGCCACGGCCACACCTCTTGCCCAAGGTCCAGCAGGGCCTTCCACGGTACTGCCCAGCATCCGCTGTGTTCCCTGCCTGCCCCTGCTATGCTGCCACCTTCCCTAGCATCTCTGTATAGTCCTGGTTCATTTGTCTCAATAGCACTTACAACAGCTGAAGCCCAGGAAAGACTGGACCTTGTGGTTACAAATGACAAAGCCCCAGCCTTGGAGTCACATTGGCTGAGCAATGACTGACATGTGCCAGAGCACGGAGCAGAGCACCCTGGTCCCCAGGGTGTGGTAAGCTGGAGGTTAGCTGAGGACCCTACACATCTCTTTCTATAACACTTTTCTTTGTATTTTCCTTGGGGTCCACAGTGCACACTGGAGCTGCTGATAAACTTATCAGTAGCAGAGTGAAACATCCGTTTCATTTGTGCTGTTTACACAGAGGCTTTTTCTCCAGTTGGTAAGTTGGGATTCAACGAACAGGGGGACCCTGTGTTTTCTTCCATGCCCCACAAATGCTGCTCTCAGCAGTGTATGCTACATGTCAGAAGATAGGGAGAGACCCTGCATCAGGGACCAGCCCTCCCCCACCCCAGTGCTGCAGTCTTCACCTCTACGCTGGAGATGGTCTATCCCCACACATCATTCCCAGCCCCAGCCCAACCCCTAGAGATGAAGAAAGGCTGTGGCACAGTATGTGGATGCCGATTACATCTCCAAACAGGAGGAGCACACAATTGGTGGGATCCGCCTGCTTTCCAACCCCTTTGTGCTCAGGGGCAGAAATACAAATAAGCCTCAATGTCTTTTTCCTGCTTATATGAACCAAGATCCGTTTTTCAATAGCAGGCCCTGTCAGATAAGTATTCCCTATTCTCTGTAGTTATTTTTGGGAGAGAAAGCCTTTTACTGGCTCCCATGACACTCCCCTTCAGCACTCGGGAGGTGCAAAGGGATGGCAGGTAGAGCTATGATTCAGGGATGCTCCTACACCCACTGGAAGCTGGTGTTGCCATGCCAACCCTGTAGCCTGTGCTCAGCCAGACCAGGGCACTGCAGGCTGCTACAGTGTCTGTGCTTTTGCACCTAGATCAGCCTCAGGACCTTCCAGTGGAAGATTTGTTTGAACCTTTGATTGCAGGATGGATGACAGTGTCTCACTGAATTTTCAACTCACCTGCCCATTTCCCCACTTAGTCTTGTCTCAAAGAGAATAGCATCACAAACTTTGTGAGGGAGTTTCCCCCCCTAAATGAGTTACATCACACAACCCTTGCTAATAGCCTGTGTTGTTTCAGAAAGACCACAGGGAGAGAAGTGGGTAGGAATGGCAACAATCCGCCCAACAAGCCCAGGCACCCCTGGCAGAGCCGCACCCACCCTTCACCCACTCAGCATGTCAGGTCATGTGCTGCCTGAGACAGCATCCAGAGCCCATCTGAAGCACTCACAGCACATGACCAATTATCTTTCCTCTGTTTTGACTCACCAAAAGGGACATTTAAAAAACTGTTCATTCCAAAAGCACTAAGTGACAAAGTCAGCTCTATGTGCAAAGCCAACGGAGGTGGAGGGCACTGCAGACAGTTCATAGCAAAAGGACTTGTTTGGATTTAGTTGCCTTGTTGGAGAATTCCCTGGGTAATTTCCTGGGTATTTTCTAGCTTACTTCCTTATTGCTCTCTGGGTAAACTAGGTCAAAACACTTGCCTTGTCTAAGCCTCGGTTTGTCAACATATTAAATGAAGGCAATGGAACAAGTTGTTCTCTGCTTTTTCTACATGGAGTTCAACCTTATGGAAAGTCCATACAATGCCCTTCTTCTCCTTCCTTAGAGCCAGGAAGGCCTTTGAAATCCCCAAACTCAGAGAAGGTGAGAAGGGTTGCATATTGCTATAGGCAGTTCAGGAGGAGCTTATGTGAAATGTGAACAACTAGATTATTAAGAAAGATGTGCTCAGAGTTGTGCATTTTGACCCTAAAAGAAAAAAAGTGCATCACCTATAATTGTTTTTTCTTGATCAGCCTGCTGGCTAGAGTAGGAATACCCTTACAAATCACAATACCTGAAGTCTCAAGAAGTATCCTAGGAACAAAGAAATTCCACCTCCCATTGTGCTGCATCCCAGATCTGACTGCTCCTTCCTGAGATACTGCAGTACATCCCAGCCTCATTGGCTGCCACTCTACACACACTGTTCATTCACCTGCACTGATTTTCTTAATCAAAAGTTGAGCATTTAAAACCACAGTAACCTTTGAGGGTCCTGCAGCATGTACAGTGGGATCTGATAAAAGGAAAACTACTGTGAACAGACAATACAGACAGAGAGGTGGTCAAGTGTCTTTGAGTCTGAATTAATACACGTGGCTATCAAGTTTGCCTTAACAAAAAGGGTTAGTCTACAGCATCCCAGATGGGGAATGAAAAGTTTTTTTGAAGAAGGTAGTTGTTTTTTTTTTTAACAAGACATCAGCCAGCAGTAATGTTTTACTGCATTGTTAACATGCAGGGTAAAATACACTAACAAACACCACATAAGACATGAGCCTGTTCTTCAGAAAGCTTCTGTATTTCAGTGTCTGCATGAAATATGGCAATAAATCAAGACCAATTTCATTATATATTACACTGTATCAGCACTCTCATACTTCCGAATAGAATAAGATTCAGCAGTCTGGATAGATTTTTACTTAAGTGATTCCTTATTCCTTTAGCATTTTAGAATTTGGGAGCAATTTTGGCATTTAGAAATGTAACCACAGTCTTTTCAGGAGCAGAGATAACCAAAATAAGAATTTTAACTCAGCAAGACCTCTGCAGGGAAGTAGAGGAAGAAACTGTTGTCAGAACAGTATTGCCATGACTGTTGTTTCTTATGGCATCCTCTGGCTGCCTTCCATTCCTTAAGAGCCCCTTGCCTGGCTCCTCCTCCTTGGCTGTGCCACCTGTGGGTTATATATCTTCTGTTCCATGGCCCTGCATGGGCTGTCTCCAGATTATGATATCATCACAAGTCATTACTACGACCCATATAGCTGGGCTTGGTACGCAGGTTCAATAGTGCAAGTCCTTTGAACTGCATTCCTCAAGTCCACTTTTCATCTCATTATCAGATTGGTACTGAATAAAGGCCAAGTGGAAAATCCCAGTATGACATGCACATGCTGTTGTTCATGTAATGGCTATGATCAGAAAAGGGTTGGTGAGAGACCTCACCATATACTGAACTATGTGAATTATGTGTGTTTAGTCTAACTGGAAAGATTTCTGATATCTTGGGGTCAAAGTCTCACAATTCATAGGCAAACATTTCAGAGGACCCGTATATTAATGACATATCATTAGCCAGAATCAGAACTAATTCTGCTGAGTCAGTTACCTTGGAAAAAAACATTCAGCCAGAGACTCTGAGACATGATCTGGCTCCAGGACTTAAAATGAGGACCATTTCCCACACTGCCCAGCTATGGCAATTATACAGCCAAGGCTGGGGCTTCCAGACAGTAGAGCTACTTGAAGATATTGGGAAGGTCTCTCACTGACTGTTGGGAAAAAACCCCTACTACACACCAAAAAACCAAACATCTAATTTTTGACAGTTTTAAAGCTTCTTTGCTTGATTTCTTGCTACAGTAGCATAAAAGAAAGTGCCATAGTGATGACTTTGGGCCATTAAAGGACCAGCTCCTTTAATGCACACGTCTGTACTGCACTGCACAGAGTCTGTAGGGACCTCCACCCGGGAGCATCCCTGCACATACAGTCCCCAGAGGGGCTTTGCAAACTGCTCAGATAACTGTTGCATTAAATTACATTTAGCTTGAGCGATCAGTAGCTCATCAGTTGACTTCTGGCTCTGATTTCTAATAACTGGAAGCATCTGACATAACGAAAACCCTTAGAGAAGGCACAGGGAAAGAAATAAATGCACTAATTAAGCTAAGCAGTGTGCTTTGGAGAAGAGTACTCCACTTCAATGATACCCTGACATTTCTGACCCGTTACAAGTAGCAGCATAGAAATTTCAGGAATTTAATGCAGAGTGTTTAATTGAGACACAGATGAAAAGAAATCAGTGGAATTTAAAACTGATTTCTTCCCTACAGCTTAGTAAATATTCTTAGCCACTAATGTGCCTAAGTTTAATTACATGAAGTAAATCATCCTCATAAACGTGATAGAAAACCATGCAGGCCTAGCACATTTATGATGAATTCTTCGCTTGCAGTGCAAATGGAAATGCAGTAGTCCTATTGCCGTATCATACTTAGCACTTAAATAAGGGTCATTAATGAAAGCTCTTTCCATCCAGGTAGTTTTATGCAGTGTCTGAAGAACATGACTACTTGGATCAAGTTTCTCTAGACAAACTTCTCAGTTTTTCCTGTTAGTGGGAACCCAGACGACTGGATATGCAATCTTCAACCACTGCAGTTTGTGTCTCCAACTCTATTTAATCCATGTACCAGGGCAGCAGCTTGCTACTACGACTAGAAAGAATTGCAGTGGAAGTGACTGATGAACCTGAAAAATCCAAATAAAGACAACCTACAGTTCCAGCATTTTTCCCTCTGATCTCCTAACCAGAGCACTATCCTGCAGAGAGGAATCTAGATCCTACTGAACAGAAGAAAGTTGGCTGGGAATGGCAGCAGCACCCCTTTGATGGCAGAGCCAAGGGAGAAAACTATCTAACTCTTCCACTGCAAGGTTTCCCCTGGGCCAAAAACAAAACAAGCATTCAGTTTGGTCATGCATGAGTCTGGCTTTTTCAATACTCATCTGGGCCTCCTATTCTTTCTCCAGCTGTGGATGCTGTACCCTTGTGCCTTTGTTCCTGTCCTGCAGCCCCCCAGCTGGGCCTGGGTAATCTGTGCTCTGTCTCGTGCTGCTCTGCACTTCCTAATGGGCTCATGTGCTGGTCTAGACTGCCTTACAGGGTAATAAACTGAAAGAAGAGAGACTTAGATTAGATATTAGGAATAAATGCTTTACTCTGAGAGTGGTGAGGGCCTGGTACTGGTTACCCAGAGAAGCTGTGGATTCCCCGTTCCTGGAAGTGTTCAAGGCCACTTTGGGCATGGTTTGGAGCAACCTGGGATAGTGGAAGTGTCTCTGACCACGGCAGGGGTGTGGAAGTGGTTGATCTTTAAGGTCCCTTCCAATCCAAGCCATTCTATGATTCTAATAAGCCATTTGTAGTTTTAATACAATAAGGAACAAGAAAGATTGTATTTCTGTTGCTTTACTTACATAAGGAGCAATGTAACTGGCTCTCCCTGTCTCAGTCTTGTGCTATTAATAAAGTCCATGTGAGGAATATACACATTTACAGCACCTGTGAAACCTGTATACGTAACTGGTCTCGAGCTAGAATAGTTTCCATGCCGTGTATCTCCATATAGCCCATCTTTCTGGCACATGTGACCCAGAAATGTGTCATCAGGACTCATGTAGTCACTGGACTGATGAAAGGAATTCAAGGGAAACAGAAGCAACAATGCTGCTTCCAGCCTTTGCCCATCTTGTTGCTATTGCTGTCTGAAAAAGTTAGCAACACATGGAAAAGATGTCATCATCCCAACCTGGCCATGGTTTTACCTTTTCATACAGCAGGCTTTTAGGTAAAGCCATATTTTCCCAGAGATTATTAAGAAAAAGGAACTAAAAATCCACAGCCGTCAGTTTTTAAAAGCAAATATTCACTCCCACGCAATGGCTGAAAGGCAAACTTGTACCTAAAGACTTGCAACTGGCATCACTGACATTCTTCATTGTCCAATCAAGCTGCTAAAAATAAAACTAAACAAAGTCCACAGAGAAAAATACATTGGATTTTAACATTCTTTCACATTTCATAACCAAAGCTGCGGTCAGCAACATGGAGCAAGAAAGGTGTTTGGTTATAGGTCATGACTACAATCTGACAGTCTCACTGGCATCACATGGAAAACTCCCAAATTAAATGGATGTCCAAATTAAAGACATTCAGACTAAAGATGAAACATCACAAATAACCCTATGTCGTCTTGTTGCGGTGGCCCANCGCTCGCTACTCTGTTACATCGGACTGCTGCTTGCTCCACGCAGGAGCCCTGAGCAGTGACAGAAGATCTGTCTGCTTGGCTGTGCCTTTGCCCCTGACCAGGACGCCTCAGCAAGACGCCTGCTTGGCCTCTGGGCGGCCAGCGGTCAGCGTCATCGTCTAGCATAAATAAAAATCAAACCAGTCAAATTATCAGGAAGATAACTGATACAACATTGTTCTTTTGGGCATTCTTGTTAGCGATTTACCCAGTGTGTTTTAGATGCCTAAAACAATTAAATTAGTGGACAAGCTATTCTAGTCCTCTGGGCATGAACTGTCCTCCTAATGTTTGCTCTCCAGGTCTCCCCACAGCCACATCCTTCTAATGCCTCACTTCTTCCTTCCAGCCTCCAGCTGGAGACTCACTGTTTAATCAGTGCAGCCATCAGGATATTCACCTGCCAAATCAGAGAAACCCTTGGTCTCACTGCCTTGACCTTCACTATGCCTATTCCCAACTTTGGCTTATTACTTCCACTCATTGCACCAAATCTAAACTTAAGACTGCCAAAGCTCCCACTATGTGTGGCATGAAGCCCACCCTCCCTCACAGTGTCTATAGACCCTATGGAAGATCATAAACATCTTAACTGCCCAAAGAATGAAAGGACCACAGTCCTCAGGCCTAATTAGGTTTGAAATCCAGGGTAAAACTTCCACAGGCATCAACAGTGCTGGATGAAGCAGGAAGGGGCTGATCCTCAAGGTAATGCTAAGTGCCACTTGAGGAGCCCGCATCTTCTGAATGGTAAGGGATTCCATCTTGCAAACTGAAGTCCTAAAGCCAACAAATGATTTTAACAAGAACTGTGAAACTGCTCCAGCAACACCCATTAGAAAGTTACCTGTCACAAAAGACACGAGGCAATAAGGAGTCTGGAGGTGTAGGGGTCACCAGAGGGTATTTTATCCTTCTCTCTGTATTTTCTCCAGAAACAATAAAGGAGATGGAAGGTAAAATGTGAGATTATGTCACAGCAGAAGAATGTCTCTACCCAGAGGAAGATAAACCTTTTTCACTGAAGTCAAATAAACTTCAAAAGATGACTGAGCTGTATTGCCATGTACTCAGCAGTTTTGTATAGTCTTTCCACTTCCTGTATTTTATGTAAAAAGCTATGTTATATACTACATTATATAGCTCAGCTGATCTTAAATTCTGCTCCAAGTCTGGTTACTAATTAGAATAAAGAGATATATCAGTGTAAGTGGCAGGAATTTGATCATGTCAGATTAGCAATGGATACTTTAACAAGGAGAACTGTCAAATCATGTCAGACACAGTGTTTGATTATCCACAGATGGATTACCTGAGCCACAGATTGACCCATTCTGTCTTTTCCCTACAGCTTTGGCTGTGTCACAGCCAGGACACAGACTCTCACCTGCTTATGGCTTCCAGGAGCCCCAGGTTATCTGTGGTTCTAAGGAGATGCACTTTCTGCATCTGCATGTGAAAAGACGGACACACTGACTAGTTACTGTTTCACTGGCACATGTTTCACATTAGCTGTGGGTAATCTTCCCCCTCCCTCTCCCTGCTCTTCTTCATTATCTGGATAACTGGCTGCAGACCATCTCTGAAGGAGTATGTTTGGGAGTCATCACAGGAGGGTATTATGAAAGAAAGAGCTCAACCGTAATAATATCCTAATTGTAAGAACAGAAAGGCCACATAACGCAAAGTTTCTGCCTTCCAGATCCCTGTATTTCAGAACCCATTTTGCATCCAGCAGTCAATGTTGACACTTCTGCACAGGCTAGGCTCCTGCCTCTGCAGAGCTCATCAGTTCAGAGTTGTCTGGAGAAAATCCGCAGTTCAAATATGGATCTTGGTGAAGTTTTATGATACAAAAATTCATCAAAACAGAAGCCTGCAGAAAAGCAGGGTATAGACAGCAGTGATCTCCAGTTCTCTTTGCAAACACTCTGCTGCAAAGATGCTTTAATTGTATTTATATTGATAAGTGACAGAGGGACTTCAGGGTGCTCAGGCAGTTTTTGGGCTCCATAGCAGCAGGAGATCCTTCCTCAGTGGGGTGGAGCTGGAAGCCTCAGGCTGAAAAATCTGGCTGGTCACTGTCCAGACCGCAAGGATTTCAAAACATGTGGTACCCATGGGCTGGATCTACCCACTTGCAACACATTTCTTTCCCTGTGCCATCTACTCCCTTCCAAAAATCCCACAATTGCTTTTTTCTGACTCAGCTCAGCTCTCATCTCTGAAAAGACACGGTTGTGAAAACACAAACTTTTGGACTATATTTGAAATAATTATTCTATTCATAGTTTCCAAACTCTCCTTTAACCATACCAATAGGAGAGCAAAAGAGATAAATCTAAGTGAGCTGTACAAACTCCTCCATAGTGCTTTCATAGGTACCCAGAGAGAAAGGGCACACACAGGGCACAGAACCTGGCTCAGACACACCTAGGCCAAGTTGAGATGAGGCATCAGGAACACCTTAGGCTGGAGGAATTGACCTATTTCACTGCAGCTGAACAAGGATCTCAGCCCACTTAGACCCTTCCTTTCCTAGATTCTACTTTATTGATCCTGTTAAAGTTGTTAACTGTGTTACACCATCATTTATCCCAGGTTTACTTATTTACTTTGCTATTAAAAGTCAGCTACACAAGGGGTTGTACTTTTTTGTTCAACTGGATACAGTCATCGTGAGCTTCCAAAGTCCCCACAGTGTCATCTACCACACATAAAATTCAGGACTGTGACTTCTCTGAACTATTCAGTGATATAAATTCTTGGAACACAAGGGAGGGGAGCCTTATGCCATACACATGGGGGCATGGCTACACAGAGATAACACCCACCAGCTTCAGAAGACTTGCAATGGCAAGTTTTTTCATTGCTTTCATTATCTCAGTTCTATATATGGGATGTTGCATGAAATCATGTGAGTTCCTGAAGGTCAGCTCCTCTGCTTGTAAATGTGTTTTAGAGTTTCACTTTCGGATTTCTGGAAAATAAAAGTTAGGTACTACTCAGTAAACTTTTGCTCTACAAAAAATTCATGTCCATGGAAATAATTTTCATTACTTGTGCTAATGAATAACTGCCATGTCCTCCATTTACAAAGTATGAAATGTCCTAAACTTCATTTATGATGACATTGTCATCAAACCCAAAAAATAGCTAAATGAAATGATAATAATTAAGTGTACTCAGCTGCATTTTCCCTGAGAATTTCTGCATGCATTGAGTGTGGGAGAAGTGACTCATTCTTCTTGAGGAGAACGCAGTATAAATCCTGCTAATTATTTGTGCTGAGAATGGTATCTACAATTCATTAATTATACGAAAGTTATAGGGCTCTGGCACTTTTTCATAAAGTGCCATTAATATTGCAGCTGGCTAAGCTACAGACACTCTGTAAGATCTTGAGAAATCATATTTCAGATAGGGTAGAAATACTTTAAATATGTATTTATTCAACGTATTTTAGTATTTCTTCTTTGAACGTACTCCCCTGACAAATGAAACAATCTCAGCAACTCTGGCAGGACAAAAAAAGAAAGCCTCAGCTGCAGCTAGAATTCAGAAATAGATATTACGCAACACCAAGAGATATTGTGCACTGTTAAAGGATTCTTGGAATGAATGCAGGACTGGAAGTGAATCCCCTGCCATTTATCAATCCCCTATTACTAAAGGCCACATTCCAGAATAACTCTCAGGACTAGCTAACAGGTTGTTAATTAGCAGTCACTGCTATATAAATTAGAAGCAAGGGACTAACAAGACCCCAGACACTGTGGCATGGGCTGGAGCCCTCGCCAGCCCATTTCACAAATGGTCTCTGAGCTGCCCTTGCCCAGATCGGCCACAACTCTGCCCAGTCCCACCACTGAACCAGCACGGCAGAAAAAGCTGTCAGTACCAGTATGTGTTCGTATAAACCAAGAGGAGATGGCAATATCCAGGGACGAAAAAAGGACAAGGAAGATGAGGACAGCAACACATGAGGTGATGCAAATTACATCAAGCTTTAAAGAACCTGTCAAGTCCTTATCCTGCTATAGATAAGTTGCTATAGTTAACTGAGCTGATCCACCTTTCTGATGAACTGAATCCCATTTAATTTCAGTGCCATTTGTATCCAGGCTGATGTGTGTGCCTGGCTGTCTCCAGGACATACATTAGGAAACTAATGGAAAGCACCTGATAGCATCAGTCAGGTAAGATGGTTGATGTTCCTTCTACAGTCCAAAATGTTGCAAAAATACGAAATAATATTTTAGGCTGGGATGACTCAGAAATCAGTATCAACTTGCCAGCTTGGAAGGCCTTAGGATGTTTGCTTCAAATAGTATCTTGGTAACAAATTTGTATGCCACATTCACATACACAAATCCATGCATAATGAGATTAAAGGTCACAGCTCCTTAGGAGAAACCCTGTTAATACAGAAATACAAAGAGAGTCTGCTGTCTGTAAACAGAAACTTATAATCCAAAGGCCCTTCATTAAATGAATTGATCTGTTTCTACAGCTGTGCCCTGTAACAGCCTCCATCAAGAAAAGCCCATTATTTGTTTATTTGTTTTCATGTTTTTTGTTGTTGTTATTGTTTATTTTTTAATCTAGCATTTTTATCATGCCTGGATTTCAACTGGGAGCATTACATTTTGGGTAAAGGACTTATTCTGAAGGTTTAGATTTCTAATAGGCTGAAACCAGTTAAGTTTTGTTTTGTTTGGATGATTTTTTGTTCAAGAAGAATTCCCTTTGGTATTTTAGGAGCTCCAGTAGGAGGACAGGGATGAGCCCTTACATTATGTATCAACAACTGACTTATGAACCTGATAACAGTTTATTTTAAGGGTGCAGTCACAGAGATGGGCTCTATGATGAGCAGTAACAGAAAGAATTAAGAATGGGAATAGTCAGACTGCATGTGAGAATCAAAAATCCCTGACAGTCCTCCTGAAAATTTTTCCTTGCATGGAGGATGCCTTATAAATATATACCTTAAAATGTTTTCAGGTAGTATCAAGGAGAAAACCCTCAAACAAATCTACTGACTGAAGTACACTGGAGATTAGGCGTACGTGAAGAGATGGACTGGGTCAGCCATAGGACTAGATTATTACTGCACCAAAGGCACCAAACATTTAAATCATGACACAAACTGACCATAAAAATACTGTAACATTAGACCCTTTCTTTACTTTGCATGGTCACCAGTCATGTGAAAACCATGACAATTTCAAGCATCATGATGAGATTTGTACTATTTTCCCATGGGTTATTTTGCAGACTGCAAAAAGGTATTTGGGGAAAAATGTTTTGGAAACTGAAGTCGCATGCTTTGATGTGAAAAAACAGCCAGCCTGAAATTATATGTTCTGAGCTCAGCATTACACAGAACTTATCAGTTTCTTAAAAGAAAGTACAGTATGCTTTGGAAATGAAAATTAGCTTCCACGTGATTGGAGCTGAAACCTCATACTTGATTTCTGTGCATTTGACATGAAATACAGAAACCTTTGATTTAGAGCTCAGCATGTTTCAGTAGATTCCAAATAGCCCTAAGGGCAGCTCCAAAACTAAAGGTAATTATGAAAATAAAACTTTGAATTTCTCAAAAAAACCAAAGGTTTGGTTTAAACCCTGAAAAAATCTTGTGGAGATCGGTCCATGATGGATCACCAGAACTGGATACATGGACTGGTTCCACACTTATCTGGCCACCCCTGAAGCATATCTCTGAACAATCTCTATGGTGGGCACTTAGGAGATATGCACGTAAAACCTTAACTGAATCTCACCCACAAATTCAGTCTGGACCATCCTGCTAAATTAGGTGCCTTCAAGAACAAAGCTCCCAAGGCCCTCAACAGAAAACGTAAGATTAGGCATCACTTGCTTGACCAGTTAGCTGCTATTTGAAATTGTACATGCTTGGCACATTAAATTCATTTAATCCTAAAAGGTTTACAAAGTCTTTAACTTGCTGGAAACGAGCAGCGGCAGAGAATCTCCCTGTGCAGAAGTCCGGAGATCTGCCCCACCACTGGGTTTAAAGCTCAAGAAACCCTACCTCTCCTTGTTCTCAGGGTCTCACCTCTCCTCTCTCTCCAGCATTTATTTCAATATCTGTAGTAGCAACTGGGGTAGACAGGCAACTTGTCTCTGCCTTGCCCTATAGCTCACAGAATCTTGTTCAGCCCTGAGCAGGACTAGTCCCCCCATCTTTGAGCCTAAAAGACAGCACCCAGGAAATCCCGTAGCTGCAGTGGGTTACAAAAACCTCCCTGTCAGTGAACACCTCTCAACATAACACTATAAAATAAATAGCACACAGTGGTGTTGACTTTACTTTTGCGTTGTACCCAGCACGTAGCCACAGCTCATATTGCACCACATAGACCTAATGTTTGCTTTTCAGCGATGGCCTATGTTGGCTCACCCCTCCAGGCCCATTTCCCACCCCTGACTTGAACCTGTGCTATTGCTGTACTTCCTCCTAATTGCCAAAAATTGCTTGTCTCCTCCATGCCCTGGGATTGTTCAAGGCATCCATTTCATGGTACTGATGCTCCTCTTGTACTGAAGCCAGTTTGGTATTACAAAAGATGACATTACTAAAACTTAAAATGCTATTCTTAGTAATGACCTGATGCAAAATTGGTAGTGTAAGCTACATTAATTGCTGGTCTGTTCCGCTTTCTTCCATTGTATAAGCATTATAAAATAAACCACCCAAGTTCCCAGTAACTCTCAACACACATAAATGCAGGGCCTAGCTTTGGTAGCTTTTGAAACATAAGGACAGTAAAGGAGGCCATTTGGAGACTCACTTAGAGGCATTACCTTATTCTGTGTGTATATTAGCCGTACAGACCTTACTCTGGCCACACATTAATTATGTTAACTTCTACGTCAAGGTATCCAGTTCAGCACCTGGGGCTTCTCACTAGGAAGGAGCACAAGAACATCTCTCGAACTTCTTCTTAAGGGAGAAGAATTTGACCTTCCAAGTTAGATTTTAAAGCTTCACTACAACCTTAAAAAGCCTCTGTTCTCTTCCTATTGAAACTGATGCATTTATTTTTGCTTGGCAGGTACTGTTTCCCAGAGACCTGCCTCTCCTCCCCTTCCCCTTGTCCCACATCCTTCCCTCCAGAGCTTTCCTTGCTCCCATCTCCCTAACCATATTGGGCTCATTTCCAGAGATCCTTGTAAAAATACAGCAGCGTGCTATGAACAGCCAGTCTCTTCAGACTTAAAATTCACTAGTTACTGTATCTGAGACAGGAGAGGGGAAAAAGGGTATTCCAAGGGGACTTGGACGTGACCATTCATTTGCCTACATCAGCAGTTCCCAAGCCTGTCGGCTCCCACCCTCATTTCCGGGCTCGTGACCTCCCTTCCATCAGCGTTCCTCGGGGTCGTGACCCCAACTTTGGAAACTTCTCATCTGGATCAGTCAAAAGTGATGCCTCAAGAATAATTTTCCAGCCGGTGCCATGTTTGTTTGTGCTCCTGAGGGGTGTGATTACCCTTGAGTTCAGGTTCAAACTTGTCTCTTTGCTTGTTTGTAAGTTTGGAAAGAATTTCTGGGTGTCACTCAGTCAGTTGATAGTAAACACCAACTTTTGACTGTTCTGGTTAGAGACAATTATATCCCAACTGACCTGGTATGGCATTAAGCTCTTGGTTGCAAAGTTTAGCCATGCCTGGAAGAAGCAGGGATTTTGCTTCTCTGCAGAGTCTGGAAACATAATTGTTTTCCCTGCTTGCATGTCACGATCATTCAGATATAACAGTTACCATGCCCAAACCACTCCTTATGCAGTGACATGATTTCATCCCCTACACTCTGCACCCTCTCTGCTGCACACACAAATGCAGGCAGCCGAATTCTCACAGTTGGTTTTCTGCACGTCAGGTTGTCTTTCTCTTCATGGTCACTGAGACTGCATGGGTAGTGAACATTATAATATTCTTATTTCCTGCTCTGCTTTGTCGTCTTTGCTTGCTGATAAAAGGGTGGTGGGGAGAGAAAAAATCAATAGCAAAGTGGTTTGAAGACATCTTGAAAACACCACAAAAAATGCTAAAACTGTCTGAACATTTGCAGTTTGGATGTGTAACAGCAAGTCCTACTTTGGAATTTCCCTGGAATTAAAATAACTGGCCATTTTTCAACTACCTGTTTCTTCTATTTTCACATCATATCCTTATTCAGCCTAACGTCTCTGTAGAGGTGATTCTGCTCCTGCATTAAAAACCAGTTCCTTTAGCTTTCCTGCCCACAAAATCTGTCTCACCTGGTATTCTCTAAGATTAAAACAGTTGTTTGACTTTCTCTTTAACCTCAGTGTATTTCAGTGTTACTGTTTTTCAATTTAAACAGCCAAGAGATATCTGCCTAGACACACCAGGCTGGAATTTGGGGAATGTAAAGTGGAAGCTTAGCAGTAGCAGCAGCACCTGGGTGCAGCCAGCCTTCATACCTGCCTTGGGAAAAGACAAAATATAAATCTCGAGTCAAAGGGAAACCAGGTAATACTGAGTATTAACTAAGGAAAACTAGTTATTAAAGTGATGAAAGGACACAACACCACCCCTGCACTTGAGAGGGTAAAGTTATCCAAGAACAGTAGAGGAGGGAGAGAGAAGAAAGAAATTTGTGACTTTCCACCACTCGGGCACATGTGAGTACATGAGGCAGTTGGATACAACCCCTTTTTCTAATTATTCAGTCTCTATACGAGGTTTAAGCATCTGACTCTGGATGCTGCCAGTAAAAGAGATTAGGCTGAAAATGTTTCAGCATGAAAGGCAGCCACTGAAGACAACATCAGGGCTTTTCTCTCCTTCAAGTATGAGGGGAAACCCTGTGGCCTGGCAGTGCAGGCCAGCAGGTGAGGAAAACAAAATCATACTTTGTTAGAATGAAACTTGGTGAGCATCAGAGCACACCATCAGCACAGAGAAATTCCTGTAATGATGTGCATGAGACCATCACTTGTTTGTCACTGTACTGCACTTGCAGAAGGGTTGCAGATCCCTACTGAATTGTAAATGGTTTTCACTTTCTTCCTGTCCTTTGTTGACACTGTGCTTACAAGAGTGCACAGAGGTCAGGTTTGCCTTCTGCCTTCACTTGTGCCATTATGAAATGGAAAACTGCTGGAGATGCCAAAGTGGTAGACTCAAGAAGCTGGTGTGGTTATTGCTACCGAGTTGAGTATAACTGAAATATGTCTGCCTGTGACATCTCCAATTTCAGCCAGGGGGATTCAGATGGACAGAACTTTCAAGGTTTGTGGGGAATTGTCTGGTTGTGGTTGGATTTTGCTTTTCTCTTCTTTTTAAATTTATATCTTTGGATTTGCTTCAACTAGGAGGGAATTAAAAATTTTGCCGGAGAGGATAGAGCACTGGACTGATCCCAGATCTGCAGATACTAATCCAACCTCATGCT
>VYZQ01047508.1:18818-29893 GCA_013400655.1 Mystacornis crossleyi | reverse complement strand
CAGCGACTGTAGCTACATGACATTTGTATAATCAGATCAGACTCCCATTTGATTTATCAAATGCACAGGGGCTCTTGTTTCAGGGGTGTATAGAAGCACGCTTTGAAGTGCATATTTCATATCTGGATGAAGCTCTCGTGTACAGGTGCAGCATTTGTAAAACATCCAAGAAAATACAAAGGGCCCTTTTAAGAGAGAGACTCCCCTCACTGGGAAAAGTTCTCTTTAAGATTACGAGACCATTAGGCTAGTATTTGGACTATTCTTGCTGATCCAAAGAAACCAAACAGCATATGGAAATGCTGGAAGGTCATGGGTTTAATCTTGTCAAAGATACTTTCAGGATTTGGTTTTTTTTTTTTTTAGTAGAAAGGCCATACGCTTTATTGATCTATTGAAATATGATACTGGAAAATATTTTTTAGAAAAAGTGGATGTCAAAGGGTGAGGGAGTGGAGTTCAGCTACATCCCCATCCTGGCTTTGAAAGACACATATCACCACAGTGTTTCTTGTCATTAAAGGCCCACAGGTCTCTCCCACCACTGCCAACACAGACAAGACTCCAGCAAGTATCATCAATATATGTATTTTAGACCTCAGGGTACCAGAAGACCTACCCTAAACATCAATAATTTAGGGAAAGGGGGCTGCTTGGGAAGGTTTTCAAAAGATGAAAGTGCTTTTGAAGAAAGAGAAATTTTGCTTGCAAATCACATAACAGCTGCAGAGGAAGGGATGAAGAGAATGTCTAAAGTGAACTCTGGTGGCCACTCTGACAGCCTTCCCAGGGAGCTCAATGAGGGGACTTGAGCTGGCACATCTTGGTAAGGCTCCCAGTGCCAGGGACTGTACACAAAATAATGCTAAGGGACCCACTCTGCTCAATTTATTACAGGGAAGATAATCATGTTTGCTCATTTTACTCATTTACCAGTTCTGAATGTGTGCCCATTAATCACATAAACTGTAGAGGGGAAAAACCAGTTGGTGAAATGATCCTACAACGCAGCAAGGGAATTCACTAAAAATATGTAATTCTGAGTGAAAATGACTGTCAGACAGCTCATAGGGCTTCCTGTGTGATCCTGTACCTGTCAAAGAAAAGGATCTAGACAAGGTCTTATTTGTGAAACTGAAAAATCCACATAGTCCTTGAAAGGAGATGAACTCTTTGAAATAAAAAGAGTGCGAAGGGAATAATTCACCACAGTTTGTTTCTTCTTGCCCTTCATTAGCATATTATTCCCTAAACCAGCCCAGCAGGAAACAGAGACATGGAAAAAAAGTGCAAGTAGGTACTGCCATGAGAGCAGCAAGCCTTACTCCACCAATTCTCAAAGTAAGAAGCTTAACTGTATTATATGATGATAAAACAATTGCATCTGAGGCACCAAATCTTCAGTCCCAAAGATAGAAACATTTTATCTGCATATGAGAAATGACAATGATCCTACAGACTTGGAGGCTCATGGAATTATAATAGCTTTCTTCGAAGATGCTCAAAGACACGGATGCCAAAACAAGATCAGGGAAGCCGAAACCGATAGTGCACAAGACTCTATGAATCAAACAGCCCAGGGATGCTGGGGTCAAACAGATGGGAGGATAAAAAGAAAAAAAGACTGCAGGCCGCAGGTATTTGAACTGTATGTGAACACATTTACATTCAGTGTGGCACTATCCATGTGTTGCACACAAAAGCAGGACCTGTGCTAGCCCTGAGGAATGCTGCAAAACTGCCTTATGACAAGACAGTCAGTCATGACATGGACACTTTCCTAAATTAAGTGCTTTCTAGTGCCAGATAGTCTTTCAGACTTGCTTTTTTTAATGGGTGCTTTTTAAATAGCTTGCTGTCCACTGAGTCACATGCTTGTGCCTTTGATCATTCAGAGATTTCACAAATACTTTGGGAAAATACTCAGACTAGCCTAAATAAATAACAGAGCTATGCCTGTCACAAACGCCCTTCTCTACCTGGAACCAGCTGAAGACAGGGGGAAATGTTTCCACAGTCAACACCAGGGCTAAAACCAAGGAGTGAAAGGTGCTCACCTGTAAGTTTGAGCTCTAGGGCTATTGCTAAGAAGGAGAGCAACCAATATAAATGGTCAGTGGAACGACACAAGTAAAGACATTTACCACATGAGGGTGCAGAATTGAAAAGGAAAGCTGGGATTATATCTGGCCAGCTCCTGTTGTATCAAGAAATGCATTGCTGCAGAAGAAGTAACAGAGACTGGTTTGACCGTACAGATAGGGACAGGCACAGCCAGAGCTGAACTCAAGAGGGTGGCAGAGATATAGAGTGGTCTCAGTCATTGCTTGGGAAGAGCAGCAGGGACTTTCCTAGGGTGTGAAAGGAGCTCACAGCAGTGGGATTTGAGTGAGCTGCACTGGTGTCCCTTTAGTCCTTGGGCTTTACTAATTTTCATATTTACATGTCACTGGCCTGGGAACATCAGTGTATCTGTACAAAGACAGTTCCCTGCTCCCAGCTGTCCCAGCTGCATATACATAGCAAGGACAGAAAGAGGCACAGAAGTTTTGGAGGGATGGAGTGATTTTGGGGTCCTTTTGTTTGTCCTTTTGTTTTTTCTGGCATGCACTATAGCACTTGAAGGCAGCTCTGAGGTGTTTCCTAGTGTCTGCAATGGGCTCTTCCTGCAGTGCATTTCAGCATGGCCCATTTCCAGGGTCCCTGTGCAGTGAGTCATGAGCTGAAAGGAATACGCAAAGTAGGTTGTTCTTGCCTCTCCTGCTCCCTTTCTACAGCCTCTGAGAGTGGCCAGGACAGTACACAGGATAAGTGCAAGCAGGAGTGAAGTCCTGCCCCAAGAGTGGTTGAGAAGTCTGTTAAATAAACTGGCTGGTAAAATGGACCAGGAAGTCTGATGCATTAAGTCTTACAGAAGGGATCATCCTTGGAAGGAAATACACACCTTCAGTTCTGATGTGTAAGGTCACCACAGACCTCAAGCAAATACTCCACAAGTCACCAGGAATTCACTAGTATGAATGAAAGCTCCACTGAATCCTGCAATCCAGTGCACAGCAAACTGCCATAGGACTGAACCCCGAAGTGCTCCATAGGGCCCCATCATGTACCACCGAGGCCCAGCAGCCTCCTCCACCAGGCACTGCTGTGTAGGTGGCCTAACTCATTCTCTCAGATGTGCCTGATGGACTGAAAAGAAGATTTAGGAACACAGAATGATGCCTCAGAACTGCACAGATGTTAAAAGGCACAAGCAAACAGCATAAGCAGCCCTTCTCCTTGCTGTCCAAATCTAAGAAAGGATGCAACAGAGGGCAGCAAGTTTTAATGGGTGACCAGAAGCTGCATTAAAATTCCTTGTGAAAGCATGGGAACTATTATATTTATCACAAATTTGCTAAGTAAGGTTAATACCCTGGCACTGACCCTGCTTCGTATGCCCTTAATAACATTATTATGCTTTTTCCTGTTAAGATTTTACAGCAGAAGAGATAACACATGGTCGATAACCCATTATAAACAGGTACTTTTCTTCTTCTCCCCTTGCCCACAGCCTCTGCCCCACTGCAGAGGGAAGATAATGCTTCAGACAGAGAATTTGGTTCCAATGTCAGCCCGTAACCAGTGCATGCCTGAAGAAAAAGAGACTGATCAGGCATCGTGGTCTTTATCCTGGCAGTCAAATAGCTTGTATGAATATCAGCATTATCATAAATCATTCAATTGCTGAAAATCATCCTAATGTCAGAAGGAGCTGAATAGCAACCATTTCTCAGTCCTTATGCACATCCACTTACAGCAGCTGAGCTGTGGGAGTATATAGACCTATTTTTCAGCTGGCATGATAATCAAGTCATTCCTCATTTAAAAGTGAATTCATTTGCCTTGATATTAGTCCTAAATAAGAATACCAGAAATTGATACGTAATCTCCAACTCAAACTAAGATTAAAGCAAGGCCACAGAACTCCCTTATTCCTTAAAACACATATAAAATCCTCAGCAAGATTCTTATTTTGGTGTGAATCTAAACATACTGAATTAAATTTAAAAGCGACCGTTTCAGACTGGTGTTTCTCAGCAGTCCCAGTATAGCCATAAAAATCAGAATCTGTCCTTAATATCTCTGCACACTGGTTCTCTGCAGAACTAGCTCCAGGCTATTTATAGCTCACACTACATCTACATGCTGCAGCTTCCAAAGGAATATTTTATCTTTTGGGAGGACAATGCTTTCAGTAATGTAAGACGCCAAAGTTTTGCTCTAAAAAAAAAATCTCTGCTCAAACCCTTAACCTGGAAGAGTGGCCCTGCACTGCCAATCAGATAATGAGCTTAATTCTTACATCACACTTTATTTGTAGCTCACTGTGTAGTTAATGTTTGCAGCTTATCTAACAGGAGAAATGTGAAACCAGAGTTTTAGAACAATAGAAACAAGGCTGTCACCAGCAGGCTGCCAATGAATCATGTCCCCACAGCCAAGTTCTCCCAGAAGGTCATTTGTAACAGAAATACATCCCTGCCTGAGCTGGCAAAATGCTGAAAAGTGTTTCTCAGTTTTATCCTAATAAAACATCGAGCAGATCAATTACCAGAACAACTTCTTCTGGTAGTATTTTTAAGTTCTGTTGACTACAGGACTTAATACTAAAAGTTACAGGGTGAGCAGGCCTGGTTGCTTCTCTGTCTGGGATTCTAGAGGTGGTTTTACCTTCAATCAAAATGCAAGGTATCAAAAAACCTTTTACAAACCTTAAGAAAAGTGATTTACTGTTCTCTTTCACATTTTCAAAATCAGAAAAAAAACTTTTTAACGCTTTGTGGCTTTCTTCCATGCCATTCAGAACAGAAGCCCTGAAATCATGGAAAACCACTGAGCTCTGCAAGAATGATTTCCCAAGAGACAGAAAGCAGCACTGAGACTTTCTCTCTTCTAGTTCAGATGTAGATTGTAGATGCAGAAAAAGGACAAGGAAATACAAAACAAAACAAAACAAAACAAAACAAAACAAAAAAAAACCCAAACAAAAAAAACCAACCAAACAAACAAACAAACAAAACCCCCCCCCCCACAAATTTTAAAAAAAGGTGCCCAAACCTGAGTCATAAAAGGTGGTTTTGCTCATACAGAATTATTTTAAAGTACCTGCACCTTAAAAAAGAAAAAACATCTTTTCTGCTGTGCTTGCAAAAGAGCTCCAGATTTTCTGCAAGAGGGAAAGCAGATGATGGGGGGAGCTGTTCTTTTGAGAAAAAATGTCATTGGCACAAACAGCTGGCACTTGGTGACATGTTATTTATATGTGCAGTTGCTCGTGTTTTTTAACAGATAAGAAAGCACTATCTCATTTGCAATTCAGGTGAGAGCACAAGCAGCTCTGCAGCACCACTGGCCCCTGGGTCACGTTTCTTATCGTATCAGAAACAGCTGTCATTTTCCAAATGAATTCAATATAAAAGCTCATCCAAAATGCAGTTTCAGGATGAGACAGCATTCTGCAAGGAAACCAGAAAAGCAGCCTCCCCCTGCAAGTGCTGGGATGGTCTGTCCCATATTCACCAGTTGGGATGAGAGCAAGGACTGGGAAGGGGAAGGGGGAGAAAAAGAGAGAGACCTTGGAAGTGTCATGATTATAAATTATCCCTTCTCTAGGAGCCAACGGTGCCTGAGAACAGGCTCGCTCGTGAGGGTCTGGCGGTTCATGCTGCAAAATGGTTATCACGTCATAAACAGACCTGACTGAATCCTGGCCTCTGTGGTCCAGAGGACTTTACTCAAGAAAATACCAATGGGCTGGGGTAGGAAGGATGCATGGAAAGGTGGCCAGCATGGAGATGATCATCAGAAGTGCACTTGTGGGGGCTCTGCTCACAGAAGTGGAAATGAATCCATTTTAAGGGCAGCTGAGGATGAGATGCTAGGAGCTTCCACTTCCAGGGAAGGGAAGGTGTGCCTCTAGTCCAAGCTGAGGGGAAAACCAGGGCAGGTTGAAAGCTGCTCATGTACCCACATTCATCCCTGCAGTAATGCTGCACATAGCACAAATTTAGAACCCAACAACTCATAGTATAGACCATGTTTTTCTCTGGTGTTGTTCTCCAGGGCTGGGTCTAGTACCCCTGTGAGTACAAGAGCATTTCTGTACTCCTCTTTAGCAGGAACAAAGACAACTCAAGGTGGCTTCAAAATCCCTCATGCCTAGAAATGCCTCTGTAGCTCTGGAAGCAGGTAACTGGATTGAGATCCCCATCTGTGTCACACTGAGCGACTGCTTCCCGCTTTGCCTTTGGGCTTTTATTAAAAAATACAGGAGAAAAATGATTGTGTCATTAGCCCTTACTGAGAAACCCCTCTGAACATCAGCTGATGCACAGGGGAAAACTATGGACAGACTCTGAACTGGGTTATTGCCCCTTTAGCCTGTGCACAGCCACATGCTGCCTTGTCTGTCCCATCAAAGACCCAGTTGGTGACCCTTTATGGCTGCTGTACATCCAATTGTGGATGAAATGTGAAATATTCTCTTTTTTCCCCCAAGGAATACTAAAACTGGGCATGCATCTTAAGAAAAATAGATGAAAACACCTATTTTAACTTTGCTTCTAATCAGAAAACATGTATTCTTAAATATGCATACATCAGCAGAAACAGCAGGTAAGGGCTCCCACTCTAAAACAAACAGAAACATGCACTTTGAGCCCTCATATGAAATGGCAGTAAAAGCCCAACCCAATAATTATTTTCCTTGATTTTCAGCCAGACGAGGCACAAGACAAATAAGTCATCAAGGACAAATAAAAGGAGGTTCATTCATCGCATTCAGGGCTGGAATCTTTAATGGTCACCAAATGAACTAAGATAACTAAGTAACCATTGTAAATATTAATCTTTAAAGGAAAACAATACTCCCAACAACAGGAAGCCTGATAAGACATTGGATGTGGCCATCAGTGTTATGGAGTCTCTCTAATTTCCTTCATTTTTTCTTATGCCTGTAGAAGGATCAGGAAGGGGACCATATGGTATCTTTCAAAGGAAGTAAATTAACATTATTAATAGCTAATGTGGGAGAGGTGAAACAGTGATTGTTCGTTCTGGTTGTTATTGTGCTTTTGTTGGGGGGGGAAGCCTGCCTGCTAGTAAGCTTAAGCACTCAAGCCAAATTCAAAATCTTGTATTTATAAACAGAGATCTGATAACAGTTGCTTAAGCATCCATGATGCTTTGCCAGCGCACGCACATCGAGCTGATCTGAAAGGCCTGTGTCCTGGGGTTTGACCCAGGAGTTAGCTCACACAGAGGAGAGCTCAGGCTGTGGTCCCTGTTCCCAAGTAACACCTCACAAGGACCCTCACATTCTCCTTTGCGTTGGTTTAGTTCGAAGCAGAGGGACAAGGACGGGGACATCTGCACTTCTGAGGGACACAGCCGGCATCTGGCATCCACTGAGGCAGTGGAGCAAGGGGCCACAGAGGAAGTGGGTTCTCACAGGCAGTGGTCACCCTATGGGACATTACTTTTGAGCCCACCGTGTTGGCACAACTGGGTTCTGAGGGCTGCTCAGTAGGGTGGTATGGAAGTGGCAGAATTATTTTGTGGGAAGCAGTGATAACAAAGTGCTGTATTAGGATTGATTGAATTGGTGGCTTGGATGGATGTGTCAGAGTCCTGGGATCCCTTGCAAGTTCGCTGCACTAAGAGAACAATTTGCCTTTCTTAGGCCTCTGCTTTTACCTCCCAAATACTTAGAAGGTGGTATTTAGTCACTGTAAGTAATATTGCCACTTAAGTTATAAGTTGTGGCTACTTGAAAGGGTGAGATCCTGATCTCAAACTCATCTGTTAGTTCTGGAGCACCTGAAAGCAAAAAATGCATTTCTCAATTTTTCAAGAGTTTCTGTACTTTCTACTTTCTTCCCAGTCATGAAAACCTGAGGCAATTTCTAGCTGGCCTTGCAAAAATGGACTTTATGACACCTTGCACGTTGAGACAATCTGAAAAATAAATTTGACAGGTAAAACTGAGAGGAGATGATTACAATTACCCAGTGAGCTAGGTAGATTATAGCAAACTTTGGGTAAATTGTTCAAAAAATTCCTCAGAAAGAAAACAGTGGAATTTGGTATAATAACTCATTGGAACTTAATAAAAATTGAACAGCCTAGTAAGAATACCTCATGCTTCAGGGCACATGGTGATTACTTTATAGAGATAAAGGAATTCCCTCTGTTCTTGAAAGCTTATACTTCAACTGCAGGCTGTCAGCTGGATTTTGGTTTCTAGGCCTGAAGAGGACAACTTGAATATTTTAAGACTACATATAGACTTCAGTTGCACTTAGGTGCAACTGCTCTGTAAGGAAACCTCTTCCCTACCAAACAACTCTACTTAGAAGGAGATGTCAGTAAATTCTGATTAACTCTGTGTCTTACATCTGGTCAAAAATACCTCTTCCTGGGTGATGATGGGATATTTTATTTCTTAAGAAACTCTTCACATTGACCAATAAGTTCATGAAAGGCTGAAGAGATGTGCATTGTTTCCTGACTCTATGGAGTCATATGACATGGATAAATTGTTCTCTGTGCTGAAGCCTGGATGGTTTATAATGTTTTGAAGTTTTCCACACTGCAAATTTTAGGGCCCTTTCGTATTTCAAGTTACGTAAACTTAAAATAAAATTGTTGTTTCTTGGCTCCGCAGAATGGGGCTTTCTGCTCCATCAGGACAGGGTTGATTTCCAGACACGAAAAGGAGGATGCTTTCGTGATGGTTTAGGAGAGGACACTTGCATAACATCCACATAAGTATGAGAAGACAGATGTTTTGTCAGGACAGTTCTACAATAAGGAAAAACACTAACTCAAATTAAATGTGTCAAGCCAAACTCTCCAGTGACTGAAATACCTTTTAAGATAACAAATCTGCCTATCTTCATAATCTGAATTACCAATATCAATATGATGACATAACCCTGATGATTATAACTCATTAGACTGTGGTCACACATTTGCTTCTTGTTGCCTGTCCCCCACCTTCCATCCATGTTGAGCACCAAGTGTGATTGTTTGGTGGTGGCAGATGAAAACAATTCTACTCTAAAACCACCACAACCTCAAAAAGCAAAGCAACTTATGGTGCACTTCTAGGGAATTATAACACCGAGTCCAAAGGTTTACAGATCTCAAGAGGCCCTGTCTTACCCCGACATCAGTGGGGTCTTGGAGTTCACGTGTCTGTGGCAGCTGGAGAGCATGAGCCACGCTGGGCCATGCAAAGGTCACAGGCACGCAGTTAACCCCTGCACAAAGCTATTGCTCACTTGCAACCCATTCTCTACCCTTAATCATGCAATTAATTACACTTTGTGAGAGCTTCAGGAGGGATGGAGTTGTCTGGGGTGGCTGCAATTACTCAGTTGCAACTTGAACTCTCCACCCAGGTAAGGGATAATCTGAGAAATCTAGCACTGCCTCCCTCCCCACCCACTCCACCTGGACCTTGGGCCAGGGCACAGAACCCATCCCTCTTCCCCTCTGGCACATGAGAACAAAGGGCAGACTTGGCTCCTGCCCTGTTCTTGACCGGAGCAGCAGCACCTGGAGCAAGACATCAGGTGACGGTAACAGGTTATTTGTGGTAAAGCTCAGCAATTTGATTACTAATCTCTGGAAAGAAGGGGAAGGAGAGGAAGGATTTTAACCCCGCAGTGCCTCTCAGTCAGCTGGCACAGGCACACAGTGCCTCCCAGGGCCACCCCAGGGAAATGTGCCTCCAGGGCACTCTGCTCCCCAAGCCAGGGCAGGTCTCTGCCACAGGACAATTTATAGGACAAATATTGAGGATAATTAAGGATAATCTCTGCTTTAGGTGTCTTACAAAGAAGGTCAGGTACTCTCTTTCCTTGTCAGATGTGATGAAGTCAGGCAGCTCTCACTAAGAGGAGGTATTTATTTCTCAGAACAAGAAATAATAAAACCCCCTACCTTGATCCTAAAGGTTTCCTAGATTTAATCTTCTCAAAACTCAGACAAGATCATTACAGTGAATTCTGTCTCTAAAGAGCCAAAACAGTCAATTAGTTTACTAGCATCAATCTCTTTCTGGTATATGCTTCCTTACTGTTCTCATACTAGCAAATACAGAGAGGTGCTTTAATACTGACGTCTGGAGCTCAGACACTAACATCCTTTCAAGCAACTTGGCAGATCAGGATAGATTAGATAGTCACATGAACGCAAAGAAGGAATCTGTCCCAGCAACTTCCTCTATTTTTTCTGTAGTTAATCTGATGATTTCATACTATTTGGTCATAAGATATTGTTTTGGATAGTCAGTCATTATTATGACAGTCTTCTTCCTAAATAGCCTTTGGGTAACAGACATTTGCATTGCTGGCAAAGTGGCGAAGTTACGGGTAACCAATTCCTGCCCTTGAAAGATCCCACTATTCCCCAGCTGACAGGATTTGAGAGGGCATGTATTGCATGATCTCTTCTGCTTATAGATGCGATAACTGAAACCAGAGGAGGTCTGAGAAAAGGGCATATTCCAACCTCTGTTTCACAATCCTTGGGTACATAAAAGCCTGGTTACGAAGAAATCAGACCAACAGCAGTTCCCCACCCCTATGAAGGAGGAATATTACTTGGAAATATCTGTCTTATGCCACCGCAGGCAGGATGCTGAAGGCAAAGGACCAGCAGCCAGAGGAGGCCAATGGGCCTTTGGTCAACCCAAGGCTGTGCTCATGCAAGAGGAAAGTTCAATGATTTCTTTGGAAAGGCTGATTCAAAACATTGGAAAAACATGTGGCAACATAGCCACTGAGAGATCACTGTTATAACTGAGCCATTTGTAGCACTCCTGACCCAGCAATCCCCTTTGTCATGCCTTCGTGTGTCCAGCTCTTTGTTTATTTCCAGGCATGTTGCTGCTGCACTTGAGCAGCTTCAGCAACATTTTTATTGTATCAGCATATAACTATTTTAATTAAGCTGATGGGATTGAGAGCAGCATTTGATGCTCAAGGCTGCATATGGCAATTGAGCTTTTACAAATTACCATGCCC
>VYZQ01047508.1:0-18154 GCA_013400655.1 Mystacornis crossleyi | reverse complement strand
AACTTCCTCTATTTTTTCTGTAGTTAATCTGATGATTTCATACTATTTGGTCATAAGATATTGTTTTGGATAGTCAGTCATTATTATGACAGTCTTCTTCCTAAATAGCCTTTGGGTAACAGACATTTGCATTGCTGGCAAAGTGGCGAAGTTACGGGTAACCAATTCCTGCCCTTGAAAGATCCCACTATTCCCCAGCTGACAGGATTTGAGAGGGCATGTATTGCATGATCTCTTCTGCTTATAGATGCGATAACTGAAACCAGAGGAGGTCTGAGAAAAGGGCATATTCCAACCTCTGTTTCACAATCCTTGGGTACATAAAAGCCTGGTTACGAAGAAATCAGACCAACAGCAGTTCCCCACCCCTATGAAGGAGGAATATTACTTGGAAATATCTGTCTTATGCCACCGCAGGCAGGATGCTGAAGGCAAAGGACCAGCAGCCAGAGGAGGCCAATGGGCCTTTGGTCAACCCAAGGCTGTGCTCATGCAAGAGGAAAGTTCAATGATTTCTTTGGAAAGGCTGATTCAAAACATTGGAAAAACATGTGGCAACATAGCCACTGAGAGATCACTGTTATAACTGAGCCATTTGTAGCACTCCTGACCCAGCAATCCCCTTTGTCATGCCTTCGTGTGTCCAGCTCTTTGTTTATATCCAGGCATGTTGCTGCTGCACTTGAGCAGCTTCAGCAACATTTTTATTGTATCAGCATATAACTATTTTAATTAAGCTGATGGGATTGAGAGCAGCATTTGATGCTCAAGGCTGCATATGGCAATTGAGCTTTTACAAATTACCATGCCCACATAATTATAAAAATAAGAACTGAAAGAGGCCTTGCTGTCCCGGTAACTCTGCAGTTCTACATACTCCGCCATGTTAAACAAATGCATGTTATTTTATGGCTATTCTGCTCGGTGCTTTCATGATCTTTTGAAAGTTTTGAAAGATAAACAAGGGTCCCCTGAAACGACCCATCTACAGTAGATAAAAGAATAGGCAAGGGGAGGCCTTGCAGTGTTAGGCCAGTCAAATTGTCCATGGCTGCGAGAAACCTCTCTGTAAAGCAGGTTCATCCCCACTAACCCTCTTCACGTGTCACTTCACACCTCAGGCAACCTTAGTTCCCTTACTGTATGTTTTCATGAAGTCCAAGCCAGCTTTGTAAATCCATGTACCAGTACAGGCACCAAGGCCTGGCCACTGCCAGGGCAGCAGATCCAACAGACGACTGGTCCGGCCTGGTTCCTGCCACCTTCCCCAGTGGCCTTACCTTGCTTCTGGTACAGACAGAACTGGGCAGAAATGGCATCCAGTTCCAAATTCCTCACCTGGGAAAAGAGAGGGGGCAAGGAGCCTGGATCTCTGGCTTGGTCACCTCTAGTGAAGTCAGGCTTAGGGATGGATGGGGCCTAGAGCCCACACAGGCAACACAAACTAAGAAGCTGAGGGATAGGCTCACTATTGCACTGGATACAACAGCAAGGCCATGTCATACAAAGTGGAGAGAGCAATGTCACTGTTTGTGATGGCTAAAAATGTGTTTGCNTGCCAAATTTACACTCCAGATTTTTAATTCAACTTGATGAGCACTGAGTCTTCATGCCAACTGTGCCTCATGGTATAGATGCTTGTGTTCAAAACAGGCTGCTGTGCCAGACTCACCTCCATTCTGTATCTCTGTACCAACATATACCAACTACATGACTACAACTTAAACTGCAAGCAAAAAGGAAGAGAAAGACAAGCTCCATCACCATGTCCCCCTCTCAGGAGCCCAAGTCAGCTCTGTTTACAAGGAGTTTTGTATTCAGGCAATAAAAGGCGCTTGAGCTAGAGAGCAACAGTAAGGTTAGTTTCCTTTTGAACAACACTACCACTCAAGAGCTTCTGACTTGCAGTTAATACTATTTGGCTAGCAATAGGCATAGATCCCCTCAGTACATATGCAGACCTTCCAACTCCTAAACCNATATTTTTATATAGATATCATATTACTTTAGAGATTGGAAAACACAGGCTTGAAAAAGGTATCAGATAAATCACCCAGAATCCCACAAAACCAGAGCCAGCATCACACCTACAGCTCTCCATTTTCTAATGTCCAACTGTCTGCATATTTTTCAATCTGGTTCTGCTGAAAACTTATGTTGTGACAAGAATCTAAACACTTTTTATCACTTTTGACTTACAAACTATGAGATCACATTTGTCAGATGTAAAACTGCAAGTAATGCATGCAAATTTAAAGTTTTCTCAAAGCAGAATGGAAACATTTTAGTCCGAAATGGTAAGGATGGGGTGGGCTTACTGTAAGAAAGTACTTTTTATTCTGTTTAAGGACACATTCAACTTGACAATGGATCTTTCAAGTTTGACTGTTGATTCTCACCCCATATCCAGGATGAACATTTATTTTTATTGTGCCTGTTCCTTACAGGGCACTAAAGATTGCTAATAACTGAATTCCAGTTACAAAGCACACTTGTACAGATGAGTCCAGTAGCTAAGTTGCTGACTGCGTTTTCTGAAGTCCTTAGAAAACACCAACCTACAATTAACTTAAAATACCAGCCAAAAAGAATAGTTCAATCTGTAATGCACTCATGTAGTTACATTAATGATACCTTCCCAGAGTGACAGGGACAGTGCAGGATGTATAGCAGCCTAGAAATGGGTTGGGTGCAATACATCTGTAGGGCAGAAATGTGTTCTTACCATAGGTGCTCTTACCACAGGTGCCTTAAGCACAAAGCTGCAGCAGGCTTCGTGCTCTTTGATGACTCTCTCAGCACTATCACGTTTGAAATTTTGGGTTGGAGCCGTGCTTATTCATCCGTAATGACAAAGTCAGACTGATCTCTGTTATTCTATCCTGAGCCCAGCTTAACTTCATTAACTATCAGAACAAGGTCATGCTCTGTTAAGTTTGTACTTTCACATCCCTTAGTAACTTTGAATCATCCTCGCTGTCAATGCACTGACATTTATGGTCTTCTACTATCATTCCTTTGTTTATGTTCAAAGTTCATTCAATGCCTTCTTCCATTATGGCTCTGTAACACATTCTCTGCCCTAATACCTCTTGTTACCTTTTTCTTACTTGACCCATCAAAAGTTTCTATCTGTCACCAAGAGGTAGTTTCCATGGAAACTCTGAAGAACAGGCTAAGTTAATGAGGCATAAAATGAATACAGTGTCCTCAAGCTCACCCATTTTGAAAATCTAGGTCAGCAATGTTTGCTTAAAACATTCCACTCTTCTAAAACCATGTTCACTTGACTGTTAAAGATGTAATAAAAAGAGAAGCTCTAGTATATCCCAAACTTAGCATGTTTAATATAATACTGGATGTTCATGTAAATAAACTATTTTTACAAATTTTCCCAGCTTGTTTTCCCTTTCAGTTTCTGTAGATAACCCACAGGCATTTAGTTTTATCATCCAGTTACTTATCTTCACCAAACATTTACTCTGGCCATCATAATCTGACTTTCAGGTAGTGTTCAAGCAACCTGCTATGATCTCACTGAGGGCAGGAGGTATTGGCTCTGTCATCCCATTTAATCTCATTTAGAGGATCTGCAGAAATGAAAGAACAGTCTACATGAAAGCCCAATTCAGTCTCAACCTGCACAACACACAGGCAGAAGTCCAGTAGTGAAATCAATGCTGAAATTCTGAATTTGAGTTTCCTTACAGCTGATGTTGTCTGATTTCATCCACCAGTTCCAAGCACCAAAAGCTGATCTGTTGAAATGTAATGGACTGTGCTCCAGCAAGTGATTTATTGCATTCAAGGGGTTTCCTTAGCAAATATCACAGTTTCTCTCAAGAGAAGAAACAGCCATACCAAGTATCAGTGCTAAAATATGCTGTCAAGTACATAAGGTTGTGGAAGGCTGCCTCAAAAAAAGCTGCTGAGGAGGGAAATAACACTGATGATTTGCTCATTATTTCCTCTACGAATTGAAAGCAGATGTAATTAGCTGCATTCAAATACCTTTTGAGATGCAACTGTATTGCCAAAGATACCCAAGTTTTCGGGCATGTCTCAATTTCATCTCCACTATTTCTCTCTAATTTATACTGACTGAGGGCCTTCAGTTCTTTGGGCGGCTGAGTGATCACCTGCTCCCATTAAAAGGTAAGGCCCTGTGAAACACAGAGCTTTTTTTCCTGTTTTTTTCTGTTCACCGTGGATGGTGATGGGATTTCAGATGCTGATGACAAGCAAGAAACAAAGGTTAAGAAAATACCTATAACCTCATGATTTCCTGAGAAAACAAGGTGCACATGATGACAGCTTACAAAAACAATCTGCTGTCCTAGTAAAAACCTAATGCAATCCACCCTACGTTCCTTGTGTTATCAAATATCAAATCTGAAGAAAATCAGGCCTTTTTCTAGCCAATTCCCTTTTCTCTGCCTAAACCCCTATGTAATGTGTTGATTTAGAAATGATGTACAGCCAGGACAGTTTGAACAACTTATCTGAAACAGAACAGCAGTCCCCAAAAACACTTTGGTGTAATCCAATTACACTAATTAAAATAATTATTTCCACTTAGTTTGCTACTGAACTGCTTGCTTGGCACATCTAGAGTCAGTGCATACAAAGGTCAGGTGCAGCCTCTCCAAATTCTAGGGAGGACATAAAAAAGTAGTGTAGCAGGATGCGAGTCTCTAGATGTTGTTTGTGGTTTGGTTTTGCTCAAGTATGTCAGCTAACACCAGGCAGGTGGAGAGCCTCCAGCTTGTTTCATCTTGTCTCCACACATCATGCTTTCCCTCCTCAGCTCTTACTTCACTCCTCTGTTGTGCCGCAAACGGAATTCCTGGCCTGGAAAGTTTTCTCCAGTGGTAAGTTTTGAAAGAAGATGTGCTAAAAACTTAAAATGTTTCTGCAAATGGGTACTTTGTGGTGCTGGTTCTAGAACAAGAATCATAAGGTAGACAGATTGCCCTCCAAATTCGAAATTGAAGCGTCTGCTACTTGTGCCTACATCTTTTGCAGAATTTCTGGAGGAAAAAGTGATCCATTTTAGAAAAGAAACAAATAGAGACATAACTGTCAAACTTATTTGCTATTTTTTTTCAGTGAGCTTAAAGGAAAGTTTCCTTCAACTCACTCTATGTTGTCAGTATAGCTTTGTCTCCAGCACTTAACAATTTTCCAGCATGCCTGTCTGCTGCCAAATCCTTCCCTTGACACAACCACAGAATAAAAAATCCTTTGCTTCCCTCATTTTCTTCCCTCATCCAACAAGCCACAGTGGCTTTCTTAACTACTGCATTCTATGAAGAAGCACAGAAAGTAGTCCTCAGTCATGGCCACTGAACAACCATCTGAAAGAGCCTGATTTCAGTTTTAGCTTGTTATCAGCACAGTAGACCTCTGATATTACCTTGAAAAATGCCTCTAACTGGTTACCTCAGCAAGCTCCTGGGTCTTTCAAAGTGCCACCATTCCTCTCCCCCACACAAGACAGCAAGCCATTCTTCTGCTCTGCTAACCCAAGGCCAGGGGATTGCTGCCTCACCATTTGCATTTGGCCAGAACAGATGCAAAAAAACCAAAAAGATTTGGAGCTCCCAAACCAATAGTAACTTCGGTATAGCAGATGCTGCTGTAAAGGAACCTTGTGGCTACAAAAACTGGGACACTTGTGTTTTTCTCACATGACCTCATGTTGTCACTCACTATCTGATCTTTATCAAAAGGACAAGGCCACAATGTGCATGCTGTCAGCATTTCCCTGTGCCTTGGACTTCCATATTCTATGGACATCTGAGCCTTTTTGCTGAAGTTGTGAGATAACGCTGACTGTACTCATCAGGAGGCATATGAGGTTATCTGTCAGCGTGTCTTCATTACAAAATATATGCACAAACTTCCAGGTGAAAAACAGGTCAGTTTGGATTAGCCTTTGTTTTAATTCTGGGGTGAAGTTAAAGAAATTACAAGCAAAACAAAGTAATACAGTCATCAGTCAGCTCTCAGATTATGACAATGATGGGGAGAAAAAAATTAGCCTGTTCAGTAGATCGATAGATCTATTGATCTATCTGGGGAGAACATAAATAATGGAACATATGCCAAGCACATGTGGATAGAAGGGATAGAGTAATCCATCTCCAAATGGCACCTGCTAATTTGTTAAATATATAAAATATGCCCTTGCAATCTATTGATTGTCATGGAATTGGATCAAAGCACTGATCTCTTAGCACTGGCAGCGGTCTGGCCAGGACCTAAAAGACCAAAATACATGACAAATCCCAGCTAAGAATCTTTTAGGTTCCACCACTTCTGTCATTCTCATTCAGAGGGGTTTTGGTTCATTTATGTTTCTCCAGAACCTCTGAGTTATTTTAAATCAAGACTTATGCATTGATGACAAACTGCATTCTGTCATTCAGATGTCCTACTTCTATCCCAAGAATGCAGCTACATTCGATTTTGCCTTATCCCAGGAAGACTGTGAGATGTTACTCCATTCTCATGTTACATCTTGGCTGGGCTCCTCACACTCTTTGCTGACAGCTTTAACAAGCAGAGCCATGAATTTATTGCAGCCTAATTCTAATTTATCTGCAAAAGATGCCACCTGAGACTAAACATTGACATATCATTTTGCCTGACTTTAGAACCCATCAACACTCTCCCTAGGAAAGTGGTGTATTGATATTAACAATTCCTCTGTTAATGCTTATTGCCACTTACCGATCCTCTGCAATGGCAAACATTGCTCCAGGCTCATCCTTTCCATTTGCTCCTGGCAGACAGATTTAGTGATCTGAGTGAGGGCAGAGAGCATACTAATTAAACTCAGATATTGAATCTAAATCAGGAGGTGCTGCAAACTCTAGGGAAGGCAGGGAAAACACAATTCAAAAGGAATTCATAGACCCTGGGACTAAAAGGAAAAATCTGTCATAATGCAAACAGAAATGTTTGGGAAAAGAGAAATAACATGAAAGATACTTTCACAACAGAATCACTGCAAAATTTTGATGTTAAAGGGATTGTAGAAAGTAAATCAGATCAAAGCTTGAAGTAAAATATGGTATTAATGAAAACAACACATGATTAGAGAAGTTTCCTTCATCAGTGGCAGAACACATTTCTATATTTCATTTACTCCCAGGTTGCTACAGGCCACAACTGCATCCAAAAAAAGCCAAAGGGTTAGAGGGAAACCAAAAGTGATTTATAAGGATAGATCTTAAGGACTAAATGTGAGTGGCACAGCCAGATGGATGGGGAGGAGTAGAAAGGTTGGCAAGAGCCTGCTAGGAGAACTACCATGGAAAGGAGGAATTTGGAAAAAGCTCAGGAGGCTCAGCTAGGAAAAAAATTGAGTCAAGCTTTGAAATAAAGGAGGGTCCAGGGTAACTGTCCAGAAAATGGTGAAGTCTAGAGATCTGTTCACCTGAAATACATTCTCCAGGAAAGTAAAAATCTGATGGCTGACGTAAACTGGGAATGGGCTAAAGGGCAATAGAAAGAAAATATTATTGTATTTTTTGTGCATAAAATAGCTACGTTTTAAAGCACCAAGGGTTAAGTCCTCAGCTGGACTAGAACACTGCAGCTTCACCAAAATCTGTCAGTTTACACCAGCCAAGCTCTGGCATACCTATCATAATTCACATGCTGGGTTGCAAACTGTAACTAACCCTGCCTCCACCCAGCAGAGTTACCTTGCCCTTTATATTTGTTACTCAATACATGCTTTAGGGAAACAGGGTTGAAAGGACCTTTTGGATTGTCTGATCCTGTCTTTTGCTGGTACAGTGAGCCATAATCACTCCAGCTGACAAACTGTAAAATGACCATGGTTGCTTGCTCCCACTGCTCTTTGTGAAAAAAGCCTCCTGTATAACTTGTCAGAGAACCTAACTTTACATCTAAAATAACCGAACCCATTTTAAAACCCTCCCTCTTTCTTTGTTAACAATGTTCTTCTCTTACGCTGGTGTTTAACTCTCTATAGTGAAAGAGGGGTAAATGCCCCCTCTAATTACAGCTGATAAATTAAAGGAATGGTGACTTTTGCTAGAGAACTAAAGATGTTACTATATGGCTTCTTTGGGACCATTTCCATAGGTGATGCTTTGAACTAGACCATACTCACATGGCCCCAGAGGGGCCAGGATTGCCAGGACCAGTCATGACAATATTTTGTTTACTTTTTTTGGATAGTCAACAATACTGAGCGTCTGGAAATACCAGACTTAAACCCTGATCCAGATGAAGTCATCATCAGTTCTGCCACTGGTGATGATTCTCTTGCATCTGCACACCTCAGATACGTGTGACATCTGCCATTGCTCCTCTGCACCAAAACTCCCCCCCCCATTCTAAGTTCACACCAGCAAAGAGCTCTTGTCTCTCCCCATTCCAGCCTTCCCACATACTGTCTGAAGTCAAAATTGAATGACCTTTCACCAGGCCAGAGCACCATCCTCCACATTCAGTGGTGCCTAACTTGCCCTAGGTCATTACCAATAGGTTTTTCACAGGGTTAATGATTTTGGGAAGCTCTGAAAAGCATAAGCACAGAGAGCAATGCAGAACTGAGGCCATGCCAGGGGGAGGTGGAAGCTTCATGAGACTGGCCTGGCCACGGTTGTTCCAGAAACAGGGCATTCACCCCATCCCAGACATGGGGGGTGGGGAGAAAAAGAAAAAAAAAATAGAATCAGGCCCTGGTTGATAAAAGGTAGTAGAAATTTAATTAGAAGAAATGTTCTTTACATGCAAAGAATTGCACAGACCAGCAATAACCTTTATATAGCAGGGCAGAAGTTGACTGGGGAGCAAATTCACTCTTTGATGCTGCACTCTACAGTGAATGAGGAAATAAAAAGGCCTATTGAAAACCATTTTCCCTGGCAAGTATCTTCAATGACCCAGTTTCAATGAGCTTATCAAAACAGGTATTTCACAAGATACTAGAAATCAAACAGATTTATGGGCAGTGACAGTAAATCATCATTTGATACACGTGGAAAAGCAACCAAGCTTTCAAATAAACCCTTCAACTCCGAGGCAGAAGTCACTAACTTAACAGTAAGCAGAGGCTAGGGAGGCCTGAGCTTGTATTTATGCTTAGAAATCCACCTTTTTGAAGGTTCTGTGTTTGTTTTCTTTTGTAGGGCAACTTTCTGTTCTTCTCAAGTCCTAAGCAGCATCACACACTTTCTTCTGCACAGGCTTCCCCTTTCCCCTGCCTTTTGAAAGGGCAAATCATCATGAAGAATGGAGTTCAGGCTTTGTTGTTCCTGTCCAACAGCTGCCGACAGGGGAAGGCAAACAGAAGAAGGTTTCTGTGTTACGGGAGGTAGATTAAAGAGGAAATCCAGCATCCTTTATCAGGTCATGCAAGTTAAAGAGGAAGGAACTGGCTCTTGATGCTTCATGTGCTGCATGTCCATGAATACCTTGGAAATATTAACTAATCCTCATGAAACCCCTGAGACAAGTTAATATAAACCATTTATATGTAGGCAAACAAACAACAAGATGTCCAGAACCAGCCTGGGCGCTTTGTCAGCGACTCAGGAACTGGAGTAGGTCAGTCAAACATCTTCCAACTTTCTCTAATCCATTTGGCTTCAGTGTCATCAGAAAACATGACCAATATCGTATTAAAGGTCCAAGCATGGCCCAACCCTCTCAGACAAGATGGGACATAACATTTCATGGAAATCTGTGCTGGGATGAGAGCAGTTTCAAAGGGCTGGGAGGAAAAACTAAGAGAAATGCTGGCCATTTCAACTCAGCTTTGGAAATTTTGTGTTTTTTCCAGGTGTGACTCAGTAAAATTTGTGTACACAGCATTTACATCCACACAGACATCAAAGAAATTCTTCATTTAGAGAATTCTCACCACTAAGACTGACAAGTTAAAAGGCATTTTCCCATGAAAGGCATACCCTCCTTGTGTGTATAATCCAGGAATTTATTACAGCACTTCAATAACTAAATTTACACCCTTATGTTCTGTCTCCTCACTTTATTTAATTTCTCTGATTACTAAGGAATGAATTCCATTCTTTATTTAAACTGGTGAGCACAGAGAAATGGCTTTTTTCTTCCTTTTTGACAGAAAAAGCTTTCATTGGCAATAAGAACCTGGCCAATTTTATCTGACTTTCCTGCCTGAACTATGAGAGAGAGAAAGCAGCAAGAGAAGTTTAGCCTCTGTGCCTACAAAATCCGGTGGCTCAGAGTGAAGTGGGGCAGCTGTGACACAGTTTAGCGCAGTAGAACTAAGGGAGTCCTCATCTACCTGAGATGAAATAAAAAATTTGGTCTATGCTTGACAGCTGACAATTCAAATACTTTAAAAGAAGTTACCTTAGCAAGAGAAATGATTGCTCAGAGGAAGCAAGGCACATGCAGCAATTGGATACGGGGATGGAACCCAGGATTCCCATGGTCTGTTCCCAGCCTTGCCACTGGCCTCCTGTGAAACTGGGAGGCAATTACTCAACAGATTTTCCTTCAGTTTATTCTTTATAGGATGTTATAGGACTTAAATGCAGAACTTCACAGAGGATGTGTTCCTACAATTCATTATGTGGGCTGCAATGCACCAGCTTGTGCTTTGACATCGTGGGCTGAATAGTGCCTGAATTGCTCCATGCCTTGGTTTTCCACTGACATAAAGAGAATATTCACGTGCTTTGAGATCTTAGATGGAAAAGAAATGCAAACACAAAAGTGCTACTCTTCTATTGAGGGGAAGAGACAGTTAAATTCTACCCTTTTGCTTCCCTACTCTATTGGGATTGGCATGAAAACATAAAGATGACAGGCTGGGCCCCATTCTATTAAGATTTAAATTTAGCAAGGAACTGGAAAATTACTGGGAGCCTTATGTCTAACCTCTGCCTCAGAAGCAAATATGCATAATTCTTGTTCCATAGCTAAATTTGAGTGAATTACCAAATGCTGGACCAATAAAAGAACTGTCCAACACAAACCTTATCTGCCTGAGATGCACATATCTGCTTACAATATTCTTTGTTAGTTAAACAAAACAGAATCATTGTTGCTAAGAAGTTAATATTGTTTAATATTCACTGGCTTACACACAGAACACTCTCCTGAGTTCCCCCAAACACATTCCTTTTCTGTTCGTTTCATTTCCCCCCCTCTTTCTTTTCCTTTTGTACTGACTTGGCTAAGGCTGACGTTTTCTTTAGGTGAACTTGTTCATAGGGTGATATGAACTCGGAGGCAGGCAAACATTTCAGCTGATACAGTGAAGGGTAAATAGCTGTTCAGATCAGAGCAAACAATTCATTTGAAGAGCAAAATATAACTGAAGTAATTCCCCAAGCATGGAACAGGAGCCTGCTTGCTCTACCTCCTACCAGCTCACTCTTTTCTTGCTTGTAACCTTTTATACCTTTGTTGCCAGTGCCCAAAATTCCTTCATCCAAACAGTGAGTTATGGCAAAATAAAACCCACCGCAGTGGTCCAATGCCTCTGTGAATGAATAAACACCCTTCAGTGCTTTCTCTGATGTATTTTTTAATTTGATCATCTTTTCTAGTGCTGGGACAGTACATGACACAAACATCCACACGGAAATGAAAATAAAAAGAAACACTCCATTACCAGAGTCAAGATGCCAGATGTAAAACACATACCTGGCAGAAGGACATCACTCCACAGCAGCTGCTAACATGCCTCTGTTGACAGCAAGGTTCCACTTGGTACTGATCTGCTAAAATCATCTCATCCTTTCCGTACATTTTCCGTGTCCTGCAGCATTATAAAGACTACCATTAAAAACACACTTCTGCCAGGGTAATTTCACCTGCCTTGTAGGTGTCTGCCAACAGAACTGTGCCCACCCGAGAGGTTACCATGCCACAGCTCTGACTGATGCTGTGGGAACCAGCTGTCCAGAGCTTCCTGGTTTGTGAGCTCTGAGACCCCTCCAGGGTCCTTGGCCACAGCTATCTTGCAGAAAGCTGTGCAGGGTAAATGAGGGCACAGCAAACTCCTTGCCACTGTAACCAGACATCCTGAGCATCTCCCCACGAGGCTGCAACCTGCAGTGTGGGCAGGCACAGATATGCTGGGGGGAAGTAGGCGAGACATACTTACAAAACCCAAGAAGAGATGTTCTGCTCTTACAGAAAAAGCACTGATAAGAGCCACTTCTTATAGCATGTGCTTCCTCACCAGAGGTTAACATCTCAAATACTTGGTTTTCACTGGATATCAATTTTTCTAGCTTAAGGACTTAGGGAAAACATTTTGAGAGTCTGAACAATGAAGCCTTTCATTTTACATACAAAACAGGAAGAGAATTGGAGGCAGTGGTGGAAGCTGCATGATCTGTAGATCATTCTGAGGGTCCATGTCAGACCTTTAATTGGTGTTATTCCACAGATTGGCAGTGAGCAACCCCTTAAGCCATGAGCAGTCCTCATAACGAGACCAAACACAAACTCCTCTCCAGCAAGCACAAGGGGACTGAATCCAACTAAAACTCGTGGCTCATGCACACATCCACTCTGAATTTCTCCTGGCACCAAGTAGGCCTCATTATGAGGATAACGTTCAGATCTCAATGTGTACCACAGCCAAGCGGGGACAGGTGAAACGAGCTTTCTCTGCACTGAATGCATTTGACACCACTTGCTAACTCTTCAAGGCAGAGAGGTACAAGATATGCCCCAGCATCGCAGAAATGACTGGCAGAACTAAAATATGATCATGAAATGCGTTGACCGAGTTTGTCTTGCAGAGAAACTTTAAAGTCTGGCTGTTAGGGGCTCCTGAAATAGCATTTCCCAAAGGCTTACAAAAAACTACAGTGAAATAGTCAGTGAAGATGCATTGTTGCCCCATCCTGGGCAGAATTAGAATATTTAATCACATGTCATCAACCACTAAAGGAAGAAAGCACATGACTCATCATGGCTGAGGTGGCAGGGATCTGTGGCTTCAGAGCATGAGGAATTACTCTGCTTCACACTTCTGTCCACTGGGAAATCACACATGGCTGTGACATACAGCACAAACCATTTGTAACATTCCCATATTACCCTCAAATTACCTCAATTACCTTTCTAAAGTGTATCTCACTGAATCTCAATTCAAATGTGAATTTAAGAGCTAGATGGAAGAACATGTTCCTTTTCGGATCAAGGAAGATCACCCAATAAAATCACATTAAATGAAACATAAGTGATGCCAAGATCAAAGAGTTTCTCATCTCAGAAATGCCTCCCTGCTCTACAGTTAGATACAATCACAGCAGAACATAACTAAAGAGATTCAAAGCATCCTTAAAGAAAATGAAAGTAAGAAAAAAAAAAAAAAAAGAACAGTGCCCTAGATCTAAATTGCAGGACTATTCTCTTCTCTCTTCAAAACATTATATAATCTGCTTTCTGGATCAATTGGGGTATCCTTTTTTACGCTGCAGAGCACAAGCAGTCTCTGGAACCAGAAACAGAGATAAACCTCCTACTTGCTGATCCAAAACATAACTCTTTCATCAGCTTGCACAGCCCCAAGCACGGAAGATTATACAAATACACATTATATGCAGATACCTAAACTCTTACATGGCCCACAGAACCCATTCCCACAAGGAGCGCAAAGGGAGCGTAGGTGACATGCGACAAACAGGACTCATCACATCACTGGTGCTAGGGATAGAGGGAATGGCCAAGCAGAAGCAGATAGGAGGCTTCTCAGTCCCAGTCCAAGGCAGTGTGTACTTCCATGAACCCATCACAAACCCAGCCCAGGAGTCTTCCTGCACAAATCCCTCTCTCTCTTACTTCACCTGAATGCTCTCTCCTACTCTCTGAGAACCTCCCTCAGGTTCACCTGCCATGGACCCTTCCTTGCACCAGTCCAGCTCCACAACAGCTCCTGTGACTTCCCCCTTTCCTCCAGCTCAGTTACATAAGTTACTACCTACCTGCTATTTTAGATTATACATAGCAACATGATGATGAAAACAGAACAGCAAGTTTGGGTTAATTTCCCTCCCTTCTCTCTTTGTTTGGTTTTCTGGAACTACTTCATCCCAAACATTTGTAAATAGAGCTTGGACTTACATTCCAAGTTCCAGCAGTAAACATTAAACTAGCTAATATATATATAGAAGGATGCCTGTTCTTCCAGTGTATCCAGGCAACCTTGCAATACAAAGTTAAAGCACAGCTATTTTTTCAAAAAGTGTTTTCACAGCTATTTCCTCTTCCCCCCCCTGGACTTTTTCCACTAGGCTCTACTTGTATTTATCATCTGGAGAGTCTGTTCCCTTTTCCTTTTTAAAAACTTTATAACAGCTTGTTTTAAGAGCAGCAAAGCATGGGCATGTAGGTTATAATAAAGTTTGATTTAGTTTGTGACAAATTAAAGAAAAATAGCAGAAGTTTCACAAGAACACCTGAATAAAACTCCTTTGTCACATGCTGTGGTAACTCTGGAAAGAAGATAATCTCCAAATACTAAGGAAACCAGAATGCTGTAAGGAAGGAAGAAAACCACATTTACACAAACTCTAAAGCAAGCTGAAAATGTGATTTACTATATCCTACCTAACCCTAGTTGAAGGTTTCAGAATAAAACGAGTTTCCTCAGAGAGCAAAGGTCAGGCTGAACTAAACTTTTTTCTAAAGGAAGAATATGAATTTTTATTAAATTTTCCAATTGAGAGCTCTTTGGAGTAAAAAACCAGCATCTCAACAGGAAGTGTTTTTCATTTCAAAATGTCAATTCAAAATGAAAAGTGTTACTTTGACACATTGGACACCTTTATTTTGGTAGACAGTGTTGACATTTTATGTTGTTTCTTATTTGAAAACCTCTTCAGAATATTTTTCTACTATATGGCTCAAAATTTCAACTTTTGCTTCCTATTCTGATGAGAAACAATTCTTCCTGCTTCATAAGTTTTCTTCTGGGCTAAAAAAGTCTGCTGAACATCCCCTGCTTCAGTGGCATTCTTTTCTCATGAGGTGCTACAGTACATGGTTTACTTTTTTTATCAGAATAACAGTCAATAAATACTGCACATTAAAAAATAAGAAAATATTTATTGTTTTCAGCCTTTAGGGTGAATGGAGAGGAAGAATAGAGAAAATTCTCTGAAGATGCAAACATATATGTTGGCAATAGCATTCTCATACCACCTTTTGCACAGCTACCTCAGTGTTTTCCAGCTATCTTCAGGTGCCCAACAAACTTAACAATGGGTGACACAAAGTTACGAAATCAACTCTTACTTTCTTTAGAGAAGCAAACCCCACTCCCTAAATGATAGTTTTCGCCTTTACAGAATCTGCAGATCTGGGGTCATGTAGATGAGCTGGGAAAACAAGCCTGACACAAGGAAGAGCTGGAAATTAATGTGCTACATTTATGAAGTACAGAGCAGTTTACACATCTCAAGCATTTAGAATGAACTTCCACTGCCTTTTCCAGGCAACTCAGCTTCCAGCAAAGCACCTTTCCCAAAGTGTTTTTTTCCTCAATTTACCAAAAAGGAAGCAATGGGCACGAGGGCAGATGCTGATTTAGTAAGCACAGACTCCTATTGGGCAAGTGGCTGTTCCTGAAGTTGTTTATGCTGAGAGATGACTTTGAGAAGCTGAGGTCAGCAAGGGAATATAGTTTATTATTTGGCCTCAGAGTTGCTGTGTAATTTGTCTTCCAAGTCTTGGTGTTCAGAGGAAACTTCAGTCACAGTTTTTCCTCACCTCAGTGCTAAATCTTGTTTCATTNGTTGGCTTTTTTTTTTTTTTTTTTTTTTTTTTTTTTTTTTTCTTGAGCAGGTGAAGGTCTTGGATCTTTACTGGCTGCTTGAGCCCATAGGGTGGTGTCTAAGAACAAAGGCATCAGGTAAGGCCCTCCACAAATTTCTTCTCATTTTGAAGAATTCCTTAATTCCAGTATCTTCTCTAAAGGGTATGCTGGATTCCACTAAAATTGATGGGCCTGACTGATGGGAAAAAAACCTCTTGGTTAGTGATTTTCACTTGCCAGTGGCACCCCATAAAATTTAACCCCTAGGTCTTTGATGCTACATTATAACTATCTCTCCCAATGGTAACACAAGGAGGACATCAGTAATTTCCTAAGTTCAGTTGTAAAGTACTTGAACAAATAAAGTACATGGCAAATAAAACAGCTAATAAAGATCAAGAAAGATGCCGTTAAAACGTATCAGTTTTCCAGGCCCTGATTACAGCAGTGACAAAATCCTAAAAAAGCAGTAAGAACAACCATAACTGTGTAGATCCCATTTTCCAGTTTTTACCAATTAAAAAGAAAAAAAGAATATAATCCAAATAAAGCAAAACATTTCTAGCAAGTTACCAAAAGTCTCTGAAAGATGTCAAATGTCTGTTAAGGCAACATATTTCTTATTTCATTGCTCCCATACATCAAGGCAAGCAGTGGTTAAAAGGAACAATATCTCATGGTTATAAAATACATGACTCAGGCAGAAAGTCAACAGTCCTGCTCATGCTTCCGGTGCAACAGAAGTTTTTCTTTGCTTTGATTTCTCTTTTTTTTTTTTTTTTCTCCTTTTAAACAAAAATAGTTATACTGAAGAAACTAGCCAGAATGGAAGGGAAACAGTTCAAAAGGTGTTTTTAAATACTTTTCCATCTCAGCTGGACAACAATTAATAGCATTACTTGCAGCAACAAGTCTGGGTGAGTACAGACTGCCCTGTGAGCTCCCAGGCACAGCAGGGCGACAAGGAATATTGGTTTTGTTGGTGATGAGCTTTTGTCTTGATGGTATCATCACTGAAACGTTTGCCACCTTTCTTCTAAGGTAGGGTAGTTGCCCAAGCTTTGGGCACAGATAAATATCACCTCCCTTAAGCTTTGTGTAAATGAATGTCTTGGCAGGAGCTCACATTTCTGGATTACCTCTGCACATAAATATTCCTTCATTTCCTTAAAAGCAAAAAGCAGCTAGACGGGGGTAGGCGCTTGTTTAGTGATTAACTCCGCCTTTTTCTCCCCTCTCATCCCCCAAAAGTTGGGTATAAACAGAAAAATAATTCAGACACAAGCCAAGACAGTAGCGTGAATGGGCAAACTTTTCCAAAGGAAAATGGACATTCAGCAGCAAAGGTGGTTCTGTTGTGGGACAGGACAGATGCTCTTTCAGTTATCTGAACTCAGCTGGTGTTACTGTCCTACACCTCAGGAGTTATCCTGCCTCACCCAGGTGGGCAAGTGAGGGCAGAGCCACCCTCCATAGGCTACAGGTATCATTCCTCCCTTCCCTGCAGACAGGCACTTCAGCACCCAGCAGTGGTGCTAGATACTGCTCTGGAGCCAAGTGTCTCCCCACTGTCCAACACCCCTGTCTACAGACAGCATGGACTGGTCTCTGAAAACAGGATCTGGTCCTCAAGCAAGGGTTTCTCCCAAAGCCCTGTGAAATAATGAATGACCTTCAATTATTTTGGGCAATACTTACTACAAAAGGCCAACTAGAAATGAAATCCTAGGCATAGAAAAGCCCAGTGTTTAGCAAGAGTGAAAGTGTGGGAAAGATGATCTAGTTTTTAGCAAGGGGACTGACTCCTTTCCCACTCTGATTTAACAGCTGCTGTTGATAGATGCTCCTAGGAAGATACTGGCTTCATACGTGCACAGAGAAACCACGAAAAAACAACTGCTGTGATTGTAGGATGTTGGTGTTGTGCTGTGCAGCCCTTCAGAAGGACCTTGACAGGTTGGAGAGATTGGCAGAAGAGAACTCTCTGAAGTTCAGCAAAGACACATGTAGATCCTGCACCTGGGAAAGAAAACGCCCAAGCACCAGCACAGGCTGGGGCCGACCTGCTGGGAAACAGGTCTGGGAAGAAGGACCTGGGGGTTCTGATGGACACAAAGCTGTCCATGAGCCAGCAGTGCCGTGGAGGTCAGGAAGGCCAGTGGGATCCTGGGATACATCAGAAAGAGCATTGGTAGCAGGTTGAGGGAGGTGATCCTGCCCCTTTACTCAGTCCTGGTGAGACCACAACTAGAGTGTCCAGTTCTGGGCTCCTCAGGACAGGAGAGACATGGAGCTCCTGGAGTAAGTCAAATGGAAGATGACTGTCGTGGTTTGACGTGGTTTAAA
>VYZQ01047507.1:0-10807 GCA_013400655.1 Mystacornis crossleyi | reverse complement strand
TTGCAAAATTCACAAATAATAAAGATTTTGTCCTGGCCTCATTAACCATAAGTTGAAGGTCTCATAAGTTGTGGAATTGATTTGTAAAACTTTTAAGTTGTGACACTTTATGTTACTCTAGGTGTCCGTCAAAACTCCCAAGGAGATTGCTGAATGATAAATGGTTACGGATAAGTGGAATGATACTGCAGAGCAGGGATTTTGCCTTCGAATATAGATTACATAAACATTTGACTGATGCAAATGAAAACCTAAGAATTTCTAATCTCCTCTATGGTGAATTGAATGATAATATAGACACAGAAGTAAAAATTCCTCTGAATAGATTATCACAACTTTACAGGATAATTACAGAGTGTTGTCCTGAGAAATCTGATTGAAACACTACCCACCAATATTGCACAGCAACCATCATCTTTCAATACATTTTGGTGCAGCCTATAGTCTGCTTCACATTGATTCTGCTCATTCTGCTTTCAGAGTATAAGCTGTCTGGAACAAGTATCACTGTTATGTATTTATTAAGTGTCCTGGTTACAAATGATTCTGCTAACACAGACCTGTGACTTCAAGGTCTGTTTCTGAAGCTGAATGTTATGAAATCATATCTTTTTTCCAGTCTACGACTGACACATCAAAACAGTCCTTCTCACTTCTGTGTAGCTATCTTGGCTTCTTCAAGGAGTGAGGAGATGGAAAAGATAAAAGACCAAGACTAACATTTGAGCAACCAGAGGCGTACAATATTTTTGATGGTCAGTAGTTTTCTGCTTTCTCACCTCAATTTGTCCACCTCCTTTTCCTGTACACATGCAGTAGCCCACACCCACCCTGAGCACACACACAGATGCCACACAGTCACGTTCTAACATACTGCAGCAACAACTGAGCACAGCAGGAGTTTCACTTCACTGGCTTTCCGACAGCACATTTTTGTTTATTCTAGCTTTGAAGGTGCCTGTGTAGTAAAAAGTCTATAGTCTATCCATAGCACACATCTGCATGGCAGTGACAGAGATTTCCAAATCATACCTCAGTTTGTGTAGGCAATTTCTTTTGCTGTACACATGTATTTATGTATTAAGTGAAGTGTTATCACTAATTTTAAAGACTACATGCCTATTTTGCTTATCCAGAAAGATGTAAATTTTGGAGATTCATTTTCCTGCTTCACATAAAATTGTGATTTTATGCAAAACTTATTTTTTTCTGATTTCGGTGTTATTCTAAAACAAACATTTTAGTGTTTCTGTATTTTGTGAGGAAGCCTGTGTCTTATGTCTTTCTGAATGGAGCAATAATTTTTAGAAAGAGCTAGGTGTCATGCAGGTAGTCAATTTGAATCTTTGTCTATACAGCCTTTTAATCCCAATTGCAATAGTCTTGTTATGTCTGTCTTTTTTCACTTTGGAACAGATTGCCAATCATAAAACGTATCTGTACGGGTGAAAAATTATCCATAGAAAGCAAGCTGATAGCACTGAATATGTCTCACTTGTGACCTAAATGTAGTCATAATTCGCCTCCAGCTTGAAAAGCTTATGCATTAACCCACTGTGCCATCTAACCACTCTCTACCTCTGGCAAGCTAATGAACGATTCAGTGGTTTTCGTGGTTTCAGTTCAACATTCTATTCCTGCAGCTGGAGACACAAAATTAAAATATTGCAAGTGGAACACGCTCACAAAAGCTATTGGTCATTAATGCAAAGTATTTGCCGTATTTTCTCCACAATGGTTTTCCCCCCATAACCTCTTAATTTTCAATTTACAATTGTTCTGGTAGTGCAGTATTAGTAAAATGTTCTGTAGGAACTAAGAGGTGACTTCAAGTTATTCCAGCATGATTTTGACCTCCACAAAGAAAATACATAGGACTCTTCAAGCACTAACTATCTACTAATAAATCATTTCCCATAACAAAATTTGGAGATAAAATATAATTCTGATACTAAATTTAATCTGTTCCAATTAACTCTGATTTAATCTTTTCTGTATATGATACTGTGGAAATACTTGGATCACTTTGTTAGCTCTGCAGCACAGAAAATAATTTACATATTCTATCCATCCAACCAGACGCACCACTATAAACAGAAATATTCTTGTTACTTCAAATCAAATACATGGCATGGAAAAGAACATCTGGTGCTGAAAAGAAAGAGCATTTCAAACGTACTTTATTGGAAATAGTCAGTGCTTTCCTAAAGTCAGAGCAATTTCTGCTCGTGAGGATCATAGACCTGTGATTCTTCCCGGCAGTATTACCCTGTGCCTGCTCATTGCTGACTTAAAAAGGAAGCAAAGAATGTGAAGTAATTGTGCTGAATGTTATTTAAAAGTAGCCGACACTGCACATGAGGCCATGAAGTTTACTTCTTTCATTTATTTCAAACTCAATTATGCAGATATAAAGAAAGTGCTTGAGACTGTTACCTGTTTTACTCTCATTCATTTTCAAAGCAGTGAGGGGGTCTAAATTCATTAGAAGCTTGTGGAACTCTTGTTTGTAATCTTCTGCAATTATATAGCCCAGAAAATTTGGGCACATTTTATTCCCATAAAAAATGGTTGTGCAGGAAATCTGTCGAAGATTTTTTCTATGAAAAAAACAAAGGAGTGAACATGTCAAAATTCTGCATTAATTCCCAAAATAATATGAAGTTCATCCTAGGGAGAAAATGCTGATGTTCATTACTAAATTATATAAAATATATCTATTTTTGCTGGCCACATGCCCCACTCTGTGTTTGTGCCGCATCAGATTTAAGATTGGTACCCCAATTTTTTTCTTTGAGATCAATAAATAGAGGCCAGTGTTTATCTTAGTTTATCTACCTTCATAGGTCTATAAAACCACCCCTAAAAGTTTGTTTTTCTAGATTCGCAATGTCATAAACCCACCATGTCAGCCTGAGCATCAAGTTATAATCTAATTTGAGGAAAATTAACATTGCTTTCAAAATGAGTATTAGCCAGCTTAAATGCCAAAAATAGATCAAGGTCCTTAACAAATGGTAAGATACTTTGGAAATTATTTTTAGAAGCATCCCAAGCTATTATATAGCTTCTCCAGTGTCACATGATGCAGAATATCTTGGTCCCAGACCATCCTAAAATTCTACTTGATTCTGAGAGATGCCAGTGGTCTGATAGCCACCACCTATATTACTACTGCATTTCACTCTGGCCTTCTTTGCTAGGAGCGCTCTTCAGACAAGACAAGAGGATTGGTACCCCACAGTATTTATATTCTGATTAGTAAGAAAAGGAATAGAAATGTTTAATGTTTTCCCTATTATTTTTCTAGCCAATTAACCTTAGAAATTGAGTCCTTTTCTTCCTGTAGAATAGCTGTATTTGGATATTGCTGTAATACACTGGTTGTTTCCTATAATTCTCCAATGAATAAATTGTTACAAATGCTGTTGTCAGGCCATTCACATTTTCTCAGTATACAGCAGGTTTTACATCCACGGAATGTTTAATTAATTTTCTGATTAATGGGCTTCTTTTATTAGGCTACTGCCATTTGGCAGCTGTTTTGACAAAACTGCCTTCCTCATTACAGAACTTCTACTTGTGAAAGGAAGTCAACCATAGCAAATGGGCTTATTGAATTATCCAGCTCACCAATTATATAGTATAAAATTATTCATCCTGATATAATTTGATCAGGAAAAATCATTTATCTTTAGTAACTGTGTTAAATTAGATATTATTCTGCTGGATAGGTGCAATTTTGCAAGTGTCTGTACTTAGAGAACTTTTTTTTAATTTACTTGAGCACTAAGTTATTGCCTATTTTCTGATTTCACTTTGTTACCAAAAAGGTTAGTTTCTGACTAATTGCTCCATTGAGCCCAATTCATTCAAAGCTTAAAAAGCAACAGTTAGCCATTTTAGAGTAAAATGCCAGATTGATACATATCATTGGCAATGCAATTTTGAAAGATCTGATATAAACATATTTCTGCCTGTTTATAAATCAATTAGTTCAAAATCAGTCTTGAAATTTCAACATTATTTATTTGTGTACTTTGCATGCATTTTGGTGCTATTCCAGCTGCAATCAACATCGGCAATGCAATTTTTACTCCAACATTCAATATAACACGTCCAAAATTAACCTCACTTTCTATATATTTGCGTCTTTTCATTACCCTACATAATCTCTCTTATAAAGAGCTGATGTTTGGTGCAAGTGAAAGAAAAGGGTGTAATATTTCAAAAAAAATCCAAAGGTGTAACAGAATATTGTGGACTACAGTGAACAGTTGGTTAAAAAAAATCCTAATTATTGCTTAACTTGAAAACCATCATAATTTGTCTTATGCTCTAGAATCACTTTTTCAGAGTAAAACAACCCAGAAATTCTTGCCAAACAGGAAAGGTATGGTTTATTTGGGGTACACTCATTTGACTGTAAGTCAGCTCAAGGATTCTCCAGATATTTCACTAGAATCTGCAAATGTCTCAAAGCATAAATGAGTTCTTTATCTCCTCTGTACAGCTGGATAACCAATGGCATAATGACATTACCTCTGTACGTGGACATAGGAATGATGTGTCTTCCTTTGATCCAATTACGATCTTACAAAACCTTTTTCTTTAGTCTTCCGTGACTTCGCAACCCACACTACTTTTTGATTCTTCTCTGCTTGCATCTAAGTGCAGTGTCTGCCTCTCCACCAGTATTTATCATACTAGGTGTAAGAACAAGCACTCTGTTACTTGTCAGACCTTACCGATCATCCTCTGTCTCATTCAACAGAAATTGTCAACAGAGAGAAGAGTGACAATTATCCTATACTACACCGTGAAGTCATGTTTACCTGAAGGATTACCCTATGTCCATTTACCTTTGACTGCATTCCTGTTAGTGTCAGATTAATCAAAAACATGTCAACAGGTGCTGGAAATACCTAGGATGGTAGTGCTGTGGTTCTACAGTGGCTATTTTGTGTGCCTGGAGCTTAGTGTAGCTGGTGCCAGTGTCAGCTCTGTCTTAAATATCCTTGGTACACATAAGTACGTAAGTATATCTTAGTTGTTGGAGCCTACTGGTAATGAGATAATTATCACTCTTGATAACCTGTACTTGCTTCAGGATCAGATTTTCTCTGTATAGGGATGATCAATAATTTCTGTTAATTGAAAGATACTCCTGCCTTCATGCTCTCGCCTTGACACAAGTGACAGTCACCTGTTACTGCACTCCAGTTCCAGTCTGGTGGGTCACTCCCCTTTTGAAGCTGTCTGGATTACAGATCTGATGCAAAGTCGGTCAGAATATCCACCATGGTTTTCACTGAGGATAATAAAAGCTTGCAAGATTTTGTACCGTCTGTTGTTCTTCCCACTGCTATCCACAGTGGTTTGTTGTTTGGGATTTTTGTTTGTTTATTTGTTGTTTGTTTGTTTTTCTGCCTTTTTTGTTTTGTTTTGTTTTGTTTTGTTTTGTTTTGTTTTGTTTCTCCCACTGACTAGATACAGATACAGGTTATTCTCAGTTTTACCAGAGACACCTTTGGGTCATATATTCTCATTCAGTATCGCCCTGAAGAGCTGACATTTATTAAGATTGATAAGAGTACTGCATTAATCCATGGTCTTGAATACTCTGGTAAGCAATTTTTACAAGATATCATCATCAGTGCTGGCCATTTTCGGTCTCAGAACTTGAAGATTTTCTTCTAGGACAAACTGTCACAATGTTGTTTCCGGGGATATCGCTGTTTATGTTGCTGTCAGTGGCTGTTTTGCTGTGGTTCATACAGCCTTGTAGAACACATTTTCTTGCTGCATTCTCATCCACTGTATTCTCAGAGAGGCAAAAGTTCCCTAGTGTTGCAGGAAAATGACTAGGTAGCAAGATGGAAAATGAACAGCTGTTCATCTTAATATTTATACAAGAAGGATCCATCCACCTGGGTAGCTCAAAGAGGTGAGAGGAGAGACAGGTGAAGCATTGTCTGAGAACACTGCTGCACTAGTACAGGAAATAGAAAAGCTTTTAGGTAGTTGTGATTATTAAGCCATTTTTTATCTACAGGTAGCATCTTATCTATAATGTTTAACTTATTTATAAGAAAATTTCTATTGTAGGCAAGTCTTAATGACTGGAATATGAAAAATTAATTACACTTTGGTAGAGTTGGTCCTTTCTCCCTCAACTATTCTTTGTTTTCTGCTCTGTATGTCTGTGTACACTTACTTGTATGCATACCCTATAGATGAAGGTCGAAGAGCAACAAAACAGAAGAGTTGGTGCCTAGTGAAAACATATTGACAGTGAAGAAGAGGTGAGTATCCACAACCAATTTGGATTGTAACAAACCAGTTGTGTCTTGACCATAATTTGATGCTGCTTTGCTACCTTGAATCAGGTGACTGTGAGTTCAGTTACTGAGCCTGAGAAAACGCATGGGTGTCTTCAGTGTCTCCGATAACTGACATGTAGTTTTGGCATTTCCATATGTTTTCTGCAGGCTACTTGCTCTTCTTGCCTTGCAGAGGGGTTTTTAAAATTTTACTTATCAGGAGTTGTTAGTCCAGATCCTTGAGAATGGCTTAAGCACTGGGCTAAAAGTCAGCGAGTAGTTTCAGGAAGGCAGATAGCCTTGGACTTCCACTGTTGGAGTGGCCTCTCACTTGTTCACTCCAAAGAACTTCAGTTCAGTTTTTGAAGTGCTTGGACCATGATTTCTTTCTTTCTTTATTCATGCTCTCTTTTCTCCTCACCCTCAGAGACCAAGCTTCTCCCTCTTTCAGCCATCACACGGCACACACAGGACAACCAGGGGATCAGGCACAGCCAGCATGGGTTTAGGAAAGGCAGGTCCTGCATGCCCAACCTGATCTCCTTTTTTGACAGGCTGATCTGCTCTGTGGGGAAGGAGCTCTGTTGTCTACCGGGACATCATCTGTAGGGACACTAATAATCTCTGGGACATTAATAAAGCCTCTAACACTGCTTCCCACTGCATTCGCCCAGAGAAATTGAGTGCTCATGGCTTGGGTGGGTATAATCTTTCCTGGTTAAAAAACCTGGGCTGGCTGGCCAGGCCCAGAGAGTGGTGGTGAATAGTGCTACATCCATCTGGCAGCCAGTCACTAGTGGTGTTTTCCAGGGGCCGGTCCTGTCTAATATCTTTATTGACAACCTGGATAAGGGGACTGAGTGCTCCCCCCAATCAGTTTGCAGAGGACACCAAGATGGGCAGGAGTGCTGCTCTGGTGGAGGCAGGAAGGCTCTGCAGTGGGATCTGCAGAAAGTGGATTGATGGGCCAAGGCTAATGGTGTGAGGTTTGACAAGGCCAAGTGCTGGGGCCTACAATTGGATCAAAACTGCCTGCAGTGCTACAGGCTGGGGGCAGAGTGGCTGGAAAGCTGCCAGGTGGAAAAGAAACTGGGGGTGCTGGTCAACAGCCGTCTGAACACTAGACAAGCTGTGCGCAGGGGGCCAAGAAGGCCAATGGCATCCTGGCCTATATCAGCAATATTGGGGCCAGAAGGACCAGGGCAGTGGTTGCCCCCATTGTGCTTGGTGCTAGGGAGGCCACAGTTCGAATCCTGTGTCCAATTTTGGGCCCTTCACTACAAGAAAGACATTGAGGTGCTGGAGGGTGTCCAGTGATGGGCCACAAAGCTGGTGAGGAGTCTGGAGCATGGGCTTATGAGGAGTAGCTGAGGGTGCCAGAGATTTTGAGCCTGGGAAAGAGGAGAAGAGATCTTGCTCTCTGCAACTACCTGAAAAGAGGCCATAGTGAGGTGGGGTCAGCCTCTTCTCCCAGGTAACAATTCACAGGGTCAGAGGAAATTGCCTCAAGTTGCTCCAGGGGAGATTTCAATTGAATATTAGGAAAAACTTCTTCACTGAAAGAGTAGTTACACACTGGAATAGGCTGCCCAAGGAAGTGGTTGATTCACCAACCCTGGAGGTATTTAAAAGATGTGTAAGTGTGGCACTTTGGGACATGGTTTAATGGAAGACTTGACAGTGCTGGGTTAATAGCTGTTCTTGATGATCTTAGAGGTCTTTTAAAACTATAATGATTCTATGATTCTATCAGTGGGCTTCAGCCCACTGGCCAGATAATTTTTGGATTTCTACCTCATTTCTATTTGAAAATCAAACTCTGAAAAATACTACAACATCTTTTCTTAATGTGCATAAATAGATTTCAGCAGTTTTTCACAGGTGTATTGAATCTCCTCCTGTGGTGAAATGAAGAAATTTTTTTCCATATGAAGTTCTCGGAGCCTTTCTCGCCATCTCTCACTTTCAGCAAACACAGTAAATTTCTTCACAGGTGATTCCCATGCTACACCTAGCATTCGTGACTGTAGGAAAACACTGTATATTACCAACTTGAGGTATAAACCTTGGTGGTCTTTTTTGAGTACTGCCTTCATACTGGGTAGGGAACAGTGAGAAGAATAAGAAAGCCTGGTGTAGCTATACTTCTGAGAAGATACACCTGGAAGCCATGCAGAGGTGAGCAGCAGCCTTTGTGGGTTCACAGCTTTACAATATCAAAACGTAAAGCTCTGTAAATCAGAAGAAAAATGGTAGCTACAAAAATTCTATCCCTTGTTATATACCCTAGGCTTGACCTCTCTGAATTCACCTCATCAAAACTTCCATGATTCAATCTGAGATGGTTCGGATGAGTCCTGCTGGATAAGAGAGAAGGATCAGGTCTGTTGTCACCATATAGAGTTGTTTGAAGGGACCCTCTATGATCTGCCTGCTGCTGCTGCCCAGTACAATATATGACTTTAAGTGGTGCACTTTTTTTCCATCTTCAAGAGCAACAGTTCCAGGTCAAGCTGTACATAACTGCATTGTGTCCACCCACACAAAGAGTTTAAGTGGTGATTGAAACAATATCTCATCTCATTTCTATTTACCAGGTTAAAGGAAGTTTCTCTCTGGAGCAGGCTGTCATCTATTTGTAGCAGAAAAAAATTTCTTTTAAAAATGAATCAAAAAGACTCTCAGGGCTGCCAGCACAGGTCAGAGTAAAATGAGTCTATAAGACTTAGTTATTGCATAGTTTTTTTCTGAGCACTTTATCTGAAAAATACTGAAAACCCCTCAAAAATAATTCACCTTCTCTAGCTAGCTTGTACAGACCTACTTAGCAGATTGAAACTTTAAAGAACTCTCCTTTTTTCCTTCACCAAATATTTCAGTTATGTATTGCAAAATATATTTTTATGGCAACTGAGAATTTAAAGTAGCCATTTAAATGACCATTCTCACTATAAATTCTTGGATATAAGTAGACAAAGCAATGAGATGAGATAGCCATGAATTTTATTAAATCAGTTAGGATTTCAAACTTCAGATGATGTTACCAGTACATAACTTACACTGCCTGTCCCCATAGAATACCAGAGAGGAGGAAAGTACTTGAATACTGTAGGTTTTTTCCTGGACATGCTGTATAGAATTTCAGCAATTTGGCCCAATTCAGCCCTAGTGGTACTAAAGAGATTTTTTCCATTATTGTTTGGTTGTTCCTGAATACGGTTGCGACACTGCAAAGTAAATGAGGAAAATGGTAACTATATGCCCTTATTACTTGCTTGAGAGAAGCATAAATGCTTTTTCTCCTAAAAAGCATAGAATTTCCTATGCTTTCTATTAACTTGTAGAAGTTCACAGATTTTGGTTTTTTTCTAGTATTGAAATCTAATATATATGTAAAGGTTCATATGGTTAAAGACCAGTTTCCCAACACATGTCTGTATCTGAAGTTTATCTATTAGAAAGCTAAATCACATCAGGAAAAAGAGAAGCTAATGGGATGAAACCCCCAAACAAACTGGAAGATTTGTTCCTAATTGTCTTTGTTGTTTTACACAAAAGAAACTGAAGTGCCAGATAAATCTTATAACGTGTACTACTTTGGTTTTGCAAAAGTAATGTAAATGGTAATGGTAATGCAAAAATAATGACAAAAATTAGATTCTTCACCAGTCTACAACTTACAGATATGTTTTTTCAGTGCTCCTTTAAATTAGTGTAATGTTTGTCATTAGAACTCTGTAAAAAATTTTCCATCTATAACAGAAATTGTAGTCTCTTTAAGTACTTCAGAGGCATTAAACCATTCAACTGGCAGAGTGACAGCAAAATTCCAGAAAAAAAAGGTGTTCTTAAGCAGTTGGCAACTAACCGTAGTGCTCGTGTATTTATCCTATATCTCTGTCGCCCATATATGTTGTATCAGTAGGACAGATCCCCAGGAAAATGGCTACTTATATATTTATTACTGCCTGTGTTTCTTAGTACAGTACCCCGTAAGTGTTCAGCAAGGAGAAAAACAAGCAAGTGACTAACAAAAGAGCTTACAAAGCTGCTTAAAATCAGAAATGAGACAAAGAGTTATAAATCTATGTAATCCAATTTCTTCTGCTGTGTATCTTGCAACAGCTGCCAAAGGCTACCTGTTCATCCTCTTATGGCATTCATTGTTAGGTCTCACTTGTGTGGGACAGTGTGTAGTTGGCCATCTTGCTCAGCGTGAAGTATCTGTTCTGTTTAGGCCTATATGGGCAGAAAATGGAGATGGTCGCTTGGAGACTGTGTCTTTATTCAGTGCTGCTCTGTGCAAGTAAGGCATCAGCAGGTGTCAGCAGCAAGACAAAAGTGCCTAGAAAACTGAGTGATCTGCAAACTTTTTACTGGCAGCTAAAGAAAGTCAATATAATGAGCTTCCGCTTTACTATCTTCCACACAATCATGTCACATTTCAAAATCACCACTAATGCTCTGTAATAGCAAAAAAAAAA